>OY979705.1:51527295-51584886 GCA_963855925.1 Inga laurina
TTATATAATCAATAGGAAGAGTAAGTATAGAAAAACAGTTTATGCCTATATTAAAAGAAGTAAAAACAGATCCTATAAATATAACCTTACCGGAAATACTGGAGATAGAATTAGACAAAACTATAAGTATTAATGATAAAAGAGGAAAAAGGTTAATTGCAAATAATAATTTAGGTAATAGATCATTAAGAATAAATACATTAAATGAACCTTTACATATAAATATAATGAATCCAAGAAAAAGTATTGATATAGCAAGTAGTAGTAGATTAGCTGAAATGTCCCTATTAAACCCTATAAATACAGAACTAGTTGAAATAAACCAAAAAATAACAAGTTTAGATATAACTAAAGAAAATGAACAGAGTAAAATTCTAATGGAAATTAAAAAGAATGGAATTTGGTAAGAAATAATAACATTAGTGAATGAAAATACAGAAAAAAGTAAGATAGAAATAGGATATATAGAAAATGACTATGAAGAGACAGATGAAGGTATAAAAACAAATATAATATTGAGATTTAATAAAAGAGATGTAATACAATTAACTTTATGGGTAGAACAAGATTCGAATAGATCATATAAAGTAACCTTAGGGAAAGACTTTTTAGAAAGAGTAAGACCTTATAGAAATCAAAAAGATAGAATAATCTTTAACATAAACCATCAGACAATTATAATCCAGAAATTAATATGATGGTAAATACACATTACACAGCAAAAATAATAAGAATAATATTAGCAGAAGATAATAGTAAAGATTATTATTACATAGATAATGAAAAAATAGTAATACCAAAATCTGATAAGTCAATGATGAATCATATAATTCACCAAATAAACAAATGTAATGAAAAAGAAAAAAGACAATTGAGAATAGTATATCATAATCAACCACAAGATTTTGTAGAAGCTTATAATGCAGTAGTAAATAATATGATGAATAGAAATGATATTAAGAAAGAATTAAAGGAAAGATTAAAAGTATTATCTAGGTCTTAAATGGATAAAAATATAACATTATATGATGACAATAATTGGTATTATTTTAAGAATAATGAAGGAATAAGAATACCCAAAGTAGCAAAAGAATTAATGAGAAGTTTTATTAATAAACTAAGACAATGGGATGAAATAGAAGAACAAGCATTAAATTTAGTATTACAAGATATAGATAATAGAGAAGTAAGAGTTGGATTAATACAAAATCAAATAAATAGAATATATCATAGAAATGAAGTAGAAAATGAGTTTAAGAAACAATTAAATTTGTTATCAAGAGCTTAATGAATGTACAAATAATACTGTACGATAAAAATAATTGGTTTTATGATATAGAAAATAATATTATAAGAATACCTAAAAATGATAAAAGACTATTAAGATTTTTTTTAAACAAAATGGATAAAGCTACTAAAATAGAACATATAGTTATAAAACAAGTATTAGAAGAATTACAATATAATGATAGAGCATATATACAAATGGTTAATGAAATAATAAATAGGAAAAGAGAAAGGAAAAATATAAAGAAATTTATAAAGAAACAATTAGATTTATTATTTAGAGTTTAATATGGGAGACATTCATATGTTAAATGAAGAATTAAGAAACAAAAGTAGATTAATTATAGATAGAGACTTTTGGGCATATAAAAAAAGAGAATATATAACTAAGATACCAAAAAATGATAAGAGTTTTTTAAGAATGATAATTAAGAGATTGAGTAAAACCTATGAATGAGAAAAAAGAAGGTTAAATTTTATACATGATAATCACCCCTTAATATATGAAGAAGAATATGCTAGAGTAATGAGGGAAAGAAAAGATAGAAAAGAAATTAAGAAAACATTAAAAGAACGTTTAGAAGTATTATCTAGGATATGAGTAAACCATTATACTATATACTTATAAAATTCATATATGCAAAATATAGATCTAGAAAATATCATGCTTTGGTTGACATTGGAGCAAACTTAACTGTAGCAAAATATAATGTATTACCACCAGAATTATGGAAAAGAAAAAATAAAATGCTAAGAATGGAAAGTGCAGGAAAAGAAATCCATATGTTAGAATTAGAAGCAAAAGATGTAAAAGTTCAAATAGGAAACTATGAATTAGTAGTAAAAGAATTAAATCAATATAATGAACCCTCTTGTGATGTAATTTTAGGATTAGATTTCTTAGAACAATATTTTCCTATACATATGATTAGTAAAGCCTTAATATTAACACCTTGTAGACATGAAGCTTGGGGTATAAGAATAACTAGACCATATAGAAGAAAAGATGAAAAATTTCAGAAAAAGAATAATGAACATGAGGTCCAATTCTTACAAAATAATAATCCAGTAGAAATTCAACATATGTTAGCAACCTTGAATATCATAGAGATAAAAACTATAGAACAAAGAATTATAGATAACTATAGTGAAAATCCCTTGATACATTGGGAAAAGTCTAAACCTATGACTAAAATAGAATTAAAAGATCATAGTAAAGAGATAAATTGTAAACCTTATGTATGGACAAAAGAAGATAGGAAACAATTTATAATGCATATAGAAGAAATGAAAAAATATAATCTTATAAGAGAAAGTAGATCAGAATATTCATCACCAGCTATAATTGTGTCTAAACATAGTGAAGAAAAAAGAGGAAAAACTAGGATGGTTATAAATTACCAAAAATTAAATGAGTTAGCCATAAGAAACAGATATCCAATACCCAAGATGGATTTATTATTTAATTTAATAAGAGGAAAAACTATATTTAGTAAATTTGACTGTAAGTCGGGATTTTTCCAAGTCAAACTAGAAGAAGATAGTAAAAAATATACAGCTTTTAGTACGTCAGAAGGACTATATGAATGTAATGTATTACCAATGGGTTATCATAATAGCCCTAGTATATTTCAAGAATATGTGTCAAAAATGTTATTACCAATAAGAGACTTTGCTGTAATTTATATTGATGACATATTAATATTCTCAAAAGATGAAAAAGAACATGAAATTCATTTAGAACAATTTGTAAATATTATAGAAGAAAAAGTATTAAATATATCACCATAAAAAATGGAACTAAGAAAAGAAAAAGTAAATTTTCTAGGACAAATATTAACCAAAGATGGAATAGAATTACAAGACCATATAAGTCAGAAAATATTACAATTCAAGAAAATAAATAATAAGAAAGATTTGCAATCTTTTTTAGGACTAGTAAACCAGGCTAGAAACTATATCCCTAATTTATTGGCATTAACCTCAAAAATATTTAAATTAGCAGGAGAAAAGACAGTATGGAAATGGGATAATAATATAGAAAAAATAGTAGAAAATATAAAAGCTTTATGTAAAGAATTGCCTAAATTAACCATACCGTTAAAAGAAAATATAAAATGGATTATATACACAGATGCCTCTGATAATTATTGGGGAGCAGCTTTGTACTATGAAGATGAAGAAGGAATTGAAAAAATAACAAGATATGCGAGTGGAAAGTTTAATGATTCTCAAAGTAGATATCATTCAAATTGGAAAGAATTATTAGCTGTTGTAAAAGCTATAGAAAAATTGGAATTATTTGTAGTAAATAATAGATTTGAAATAAGGACAGATAATACACAAGTTAAACATTGGTTATCTAGAGGAATAAAACAAAATAAGTTGAGTAGTAAAATGTTAATTAAGTGGCAAGCAGATTTATCTTATTATGATTATGAAGTTGAATATATTAAAGGAAAGAATAACTTGATTGCTGATTATTTAAGCAGATGGAGCCAGTAAGCCGATTTGGCAGAAAAAGTCTTGTAAATCAGACGAATAATGAAGAAGAATCTTCCCCTATATTGAATCAACTTATAATGAAGATGAATATTCTTGAAATGAATATGAGTCTATTAAGTAGTCAAGTTAGTACCAGTATACAAGGGTTAACGAGCTCTATATCTGGTATTAATGATTCTCTTAATGACATCTATATTCAGCTTGAGAATTTGAAGATCTGTAAGGCTGATGCCAATCCACTTGTAAGGACAGATGTCCAAAAGGCTGATGCCAACCCACTTATAAGGACAGAAGTCCAAACTACGAATAAAGGAAAAGAAGTTGAAGCTTATAAGCCAAGTCTACCTATAATGGAGTCATTCACTCCAGGTGAGTCATCTACTCACAATACTCAAAGTATAATCGAGTCATTTGGACTTGAATCTCTTCTAACCTCTTAATTCATTATTAACCTCCACTCCTATAAGCCAACCATCTCCAGAAACTTTAACTTTTTCTCAGATAATGACAACCTAAGAAAAAGAAAAAGAGAAACCTTCCAATAATTCTCCTCCTCCAAAAGAACCTCCCAATAATACTGATATTTTTGAAATTCCAAAGCTTTATAATTTCTATAAAGTAATCATCAAAAAGTTGAACCATCTCTCTTTGTCTCATAAGACCATTAAGTACGTGTCCCACTATGCATTTAATAAAGCTATCATATATCCAGGAACTCCTCCAGGTATTGTCAGAACCTTATACCAGTATGGATAAATCCAAAGTATATACCCTTCCAGGAATTTATCTGAAATAGCTGAATTACCCGAAAAGTTTATAAAAGCTGTAGGAGATTACTATGATATAGTAACTCAACATCAAGTATTCATAAGGTGTTATTCAACTGTAGCTGAAATTACTCCAGATCAATTTTACATGCCTATAAATCTTATCAGACTTGGAACCACCAAGAAGCCTTTGGTATACGAACCAGAAAGAAAAGAAGATATAACAGATGATGATGATTTTCAGTTTCGTGTATCAAATATAAGGGCTCAAGATTACCATATAATATTCCAGGAAATGAATCGTATAAAGGTGGCAAATATGACTATAAATCCAGACAAAGAAGAAAAGATATATGTATGTTATTGTACAGACAAGACTTGTATGTATTCTCTTGGAAAGAAGCCAAAGAACGAAAAGCAATTTGGGTTATGGTATGACCAAATAAAAAAGAATAAGATGGAAAATACTCCTGATACAAAAAGAAGAATTTGTCAAATAATAGGAGAATATCCGAATCATGAGTGTGAATACTGCCAAGAAGTCCGAGGAAAAGATAGAAACCCAAATATCAATATAGATCCAAGCCTTTTATGAAGTGTCGGCAGAAGAATACAAATATAAATTGTCGGCATAAGCAGATAAGATTAGAAAAGAAGATGACAGACAAGGATGGCCGACAAGGAAATTACAAAGCACTCAGAAAAGCAAAGAATCTTATCGTCCTTTATAAGATTATCTGTAAAGATGTATTTTCCTCTTGTAATGATATTTGTAAAAGAAACCATGGTAGGGTAACTGAAGTAAATATTATGAAATCAAAGTTGAGACTTCGACTCTATAAAAAGCCATGTAAAGCCTCTCAGTAAGGCACCACTCTTGTAATACATTGCAATCACTTTTGAATGCAAAGTACTCCTTCCAGAAATTCTCTCTCTTGTGTTTGTGAGTTGTGTGAAAAGTTCTCCGTGGTAGCTGCAACAAATATTATCTTTAATCAACTTTTATTGAAGAATAACCAGGTATGAGGGGCTAAACTCCTTTAGGGATCTAAGAGGGAAATTTTATTCGATCATAAGGGAAGTATTATAGATTATGTTACTGGGCAATATGTAAAAAAAAAAAAAAAAGTCTTTTTTAATTTTAGGATGAGATAAATGAAAGTAAGATGAATACGCCTCCAGTAGGAAACGAAGGAAGGCTGTACTGTTATAGTCTGAAGGGAGAAGGTTGAGATTCCAAATTATGAATGCTCTGTGAGAGATTCGAAAGGAATTCTCTGTAAATGGTCCATGTATGAAAGAGGACATAGTTCCTTCTATAACCCGGATCATTTTCGGTCAAACCTCATCTTAGTTTTATTTATTAAATCTTCTTAGTAAATATCTGTACAGACTTTGATTTTACAAATGTGTCCCTGTTTATATTTTTATTTTATTCCGCACTGTTTATATTTTTATTCCGGCCCAGGTCTGCATAAGCTATGGTATCAGATAAGCTTATAGTTTAGGAATTGTATGTATATACATAAATTGTCCATTAATTAATTATATGTATATAATTAATTAATTATATGTATGTATGTTTATATATATATATATATATATATTATATATATAATATGTAATAATTTGAAACAGGTTCATTTTGGTGCAATTGGCAAAGACTCATGGGCAAAGGCGTTGGTAGCCTGAGGTCGCCCGTGGAGGCGAGGCACTTGGAGGAATTATGAGGTGCCGACACGTAGCAACACGAGGAGGAGACACGTGGCAGCCAGAGGAGAGGGACATGTGGCGCTCTGAGGAGCAAACACGGAGCATTTGTAAATTAAAAAAAATTCAATTTTTTTAAAAAATAATTTTGGGAATTTTTTTTAAAAATTGCGACGAAAATGAATTCCGTCGAAAATTTTTGACGGAATTGCTTTCCATTAGAATTTCAGACGGAAAATTCTGTCGGAAATTCCGATGCAATTGCCGTCGAAATCGATTCCGTCCGAAATTTCTGACGGAATTGAAATTCCGTCGCAAATTTGTTTGAAACGCACCTATTAGAGATGGAATGGATTCTGTCGGAAATGTGGTCCATTGAAAATTCTGTCGGAAAAGCTGATTTTGTGGCAAATTCCATCAAAAATTTCGTTGAAAATTGGGTGTTTTTTTGTAGTGGTAGCAGCGGCAATAGTGGTGATGGTGATAGCGGTGGAGGAGGAGATAGTGGCAACAGTAGTGGAAGAGGAGGAGGTAGTGGCGGCAACAACGGTGGAGGCGACGAGGTAGGGGAGGTGGCGGCAGCAACAGTGGAGGCGCCAATGGTTGAGGAGGAGGAGGTAGGGGTGGCGGCGGAGACAACAGTAGAGGTGGCAGCGATGGTGGTCTTGGTTGTAGTAGGTGGCGGCGGAGGCGAAGGAGGTAGTGGTGGTGGCAATAGTGGAGGTCGTAGTGTAGTAGGTGAAATAAAACAAAGACAAATGAAACTAAAGAGTAAATTGGACTTTTTCAACCATGCAATGGGATGATAATGAGTATTCATGGGGGGAGATATGAATAAGAATTACCAAGTTTTTTGTAATCATCATTACCATGGTAAGCTTTATTACCATGTTAAATAGCAACCAAACACTCTTTTCTTGGTAATGTAATCATGATTACCATTGCAGGCATGTAATACAATTGAATCAAACAGGCTCAAAGCTATATACACATATATTTCTATTGTTGGATTGGTTTACATTAAAAGTCACTTCTAACATATTTTATTGGAATCCAGAAAAAAAAAAATTTCTAACAAAAAAAACTAAAGAAAAACTTTAAAACCCACTTATTCCTATTTCAGTCATGTGGAGAGCATAAAGGAAACCCTAATCCTCTTCTCTTCCATGTTCATGGCTAAGCCTTAGAACGGGAGAGCTCAAAAAGCGGCTTCATGATCTGACATTGCAAATGGAGCACACGAACCTCTCTCGTCGCCGTCGCACTCGACCTTAAGCTTAGCCATGCAAGAAGAGTGGGAGCAAGGCAAAGTGTGAAATAAATACAGCGATTCAAAAAATCTAGAAGAGCCTCAAGAGGAAGAAAGGCAAGGAGCTGTGAAAGAACTTGTTGATTTGGGAATCTGTCTATCTGTACGTAGCAGGTAATATCTTCCTACTATTAGACTATCTAGGTTCGATTTAATCTTTATTAATACAAGATTTGTGATGAAGGAATGTCATTTTATGGATGTTTGATCTTCGCACATGTTGGAACCGTTCTTGATCTCTGTTCATGTTGTTATTGGATATTATAGTGTTATATGCTACCTACTCTCTACTTTGTGCTCACCAAGTGCTCAACATTATTTCTGTGAGCTGGGTTTCCTTTTGTTTACAATTTGAAGTTTGTGTCAATTTTATGGTTGACAGACACGCAAACTTAGCTTCACCAAGGAGTTCACGTTTTTTATGTTTCTTAGAAATCTATTATTGATGTTTTGATCCACGTCCCATATACTTTCTCCCATATTTATGATATTTATTAGAAATCTATTCTTGATGTTTTGATTTTCCTTTTGGGATATAGATAAAGACGATGTTTTCAATTAACTCAGACTTAATAGCTCAATTTATGAGGACGACCTCCTTACGAAGTTCCTTCACCAACCTTCTTGCTCATACCTGAGTGACAGTATAATCAACACTATCACCACCACAGATAACCAGGCTTAAGGGATATCTGAAAAGTTTTTCTTGTAAGCTCACCATTTCACCCTCACTTAATTGAAAAATTACTCATAACACTATTGTATTTTATTCTCATGTGTGACTAAAGCATTTAATATAACATATTCTCTCTCTTCCACATAAATGAGGGCATTTTTGGAGAAAAAAAAATGTCATTTTTTACATAGTTAGATGCATTGTTCTAAGAGGTAATTAAAAATAGTTAGACGCAATAAATATGTAAAAAATGACATTTTTTTCTCCAAAAATGCCCTCATTTATGTGGAAGAGAGAGAATATTTTATATTAAATGCTTTAGTCACACATGAGAATAAAATACAATAGTGTTATGAGTAATTTTTCAATTAAGTGAGGGTGAAATGGTGAGCTTACAAGAAAAACTTTTCAGATATCCCTTAAGCCTGGTTATCTGTGGTGGTGATAGTGTTGATTATACTGTCACTCAGGTATGAGCAAGAAGGTTGGTGAAGGAACTCCGTAAGGAGGTCGTCCTCATAAATTGAGCTATTGAGTCTGAGTTAATTGAAAACATCGTCTTTATCTATATCCCAAAAGGAAAATCAAAACATCAAGAATAGATTTCTAATAAATATCATAAATATGGGAGAAAGTATATGGGACGTGGATCAAAACATCAAGAATAGATTTCTAAGAAACATAAAAAACGTGAACTCCTTGGTGAAGCTAAGTTTGCGTGTCTGTCAACCATAAAATTGATACAAACTTCAAATTGTAAACAAAAGGAAACCCAGCTCACAGAAATAATGTCAAGCACTTGGTGAGCACAAAGTAGAGAGTAGGTAGCATATAACACTATAATATCCAATAACAACATGAACAGAGATCAAGAACGGTTCCAAGTTCCAACATGTGCGAAGATCAAACATCCATAAAATGACATTCCTTCATCACAAATCTTGTATTAATAAAGATTAAATCGAACCTAGATAGTTTGATAGTGGGAAGATATTACCTGCTACGTACAGATAGATAGATTCCCAGATCAACAAGTTCTTTCACAGCTCCTTGCCTTTCTTCCTCTTGAGGCTCTTCTAGATTTTCTGAATCGCTGTATTTATTTCACACTCTGCCTTGCTCCCACTCTTCTTGCATGGCTAAGCTTAAGGTCGAGTGCGACGGCAACGAGAGAGGTTCGTGTGCTCCATTTGCAGTGTCAGATCATGAAGCCACTTTTTAAGCTCTCCCGTTCTAATGCTTAGCCATGAACATGGAAGAGAAGAGGATTAGGGTTTCCTCAATGCTCTCCACATGACTGAAATAGGAATAAGTGGGTTTTAAAGTTTTTCTTCACTTTTTTTGTTAAAAAACTTTTTTTTTCTGGATTCGAATAAAATATGTTAGAAGTGACTTATAATGTAAACCAATCCAACAATAGAAATATATGTGTATATAGCTTTGAGCCTGTTTGATTCAATTGTATTACATGCCTGCAATGGTAATCATGATTACATTACCAAGAAAAAAGTGTTTGGTTGCTATTTAACATGGTAATAAAGCTTACCATAGTAATGATGATTACCAAAAACTTGGTAATTCTCATTCATATCTCCCCCCATGAATACTCATTATCATCCCATTGCATGGTTGAAAAAGTCCAATTTACTCTTTAGTTTCATTTGTCTTTGTTTTATTTCACCTACTACACTACAACTGTCACCACCTCCACCATTGCCACCACCACTACCTCCTTCGCCGCCGCCACCACCTGCCACAACCGAGACCACCATTGCTGCTATCGTGGCTATCGCTTTGGCCAATGGAGGGGTAATAACAACTCCTAAAACTCCTAATACACCTTCGGCTGTGTGTGTGGATATTCTGAATAATTTATTGGTTTTGAAACGGGCAGGGCCGACCACCAGATTGGCAGGATTTTGTCGGCATTGTGGCATTACTCATCATCAACTAAACAATTAGTTTCATTGAAGAAAACAATGCAGGGAATGCTGCAGCAGCACTTATGGCAAGCCTTGCATTGAAAACTAAGGTATTATTATTGTTATGTCCTAAAAAAAACACAAAGCTATTATTGCTCTCACCTGGTATTATACATCAGACGCGTCTTAATCTCTGTTCTGAAAAATGTTTGGGGGCAGGTTTTGAGGGATGGAAAGTGGACTGAGCAGGACGCGTCTGTGTTGGTACCTGGAGATGTAATCAGCATCAAATTAGGATATATTATCCCTGCAGATGCTCGTCTCTTGGAAGGAGACCCTTTAAAGATTGATCAGTCTGCACTTACTGGGGAGTCTTTGCCGGTTACAAAGAACCCGTTTGATGAAGTCTTCTCAGGGTCAACTGTGAAGCAAGGAGAGATTGAGGCTGTTGTGATTGCCACTGGGGTACACACTTTCTTTGGTAAAGCTGCTCACTTGGTTGATAATACTAACCAAGTAGGACACTTTCAAAAGGTATGGCTTGTCTTTCTTGGGTGTGTTTGAGCTCTCTCCAGTCATTGCCCTTGCAGATTGTGTTTTGATGAGTTGGGATTGTTTGAAACTTTTTTGTGGTTAGGTGTTGATGGCCATTGGTAACTTCTGCATTTGTACCATAGCAATAGGGATGCTTGTGCAAATAATTGTAATGTACCCGATTCAACACCGCAACTATAGGAGTGGAATTGACAACCTCTTGGTGCTCCTCATTGGAGGGATTTCGATTGCCATGCCTACAGTCTTGTCAGTAACAATGGCCATTGGATCTCATAGGTTGTCACAGCAAGGTGCTATCACTAAGAGGATGACAGCCATTGAGGAGCTTGCTGGCATGGATGTTCTATGCAGTGACAAGACTGGCACCTTAACACTCAACAAGCTCACAGTCGACAAGACCTTGATTGAGGTAATCAATCGAGCATTGAGCATATTTTATAAAGAAAGAAAACAACATTTTTATCTGTCACTCATAAACGTTTTTGGCCATGTGCAGGTCTTTGAAAAAGATATTGACAAGGACACTGTAATATTGCTGGGAGCTAGAGCCTCAAGGGTGGAGAATCAAGATGCTATTGATGCTTGTATTGTTGGAATGTTGGGTGACCCTAAGGAGGTATACTTCAACCAAAGGAAGCTATTTAGAGGATCAAAGACAATTCCGATTGCAATAATTAAATCCCTCTTACCTTGTGCAGGCCAGAGATGGCATCACAGAGGTGCATTTCCTTCCCTTTAATCTAGTGGACAAGCGTACAGCCATAACATACATTGACTCTGCAGGCAATTGGCACAGAGTAAGCAAAGGAGCACCAGAACAGGTAAATAGACAAAAATCTTATAGTGTAGAAAGTTGGTGATATTGTATCTTGCTTCATTGCATAACCTTCATTAAAATTCTTACAGATTGTAGAACTCTGTAATCTCAGAGAAGATGTAAAGAAAAAAGTTCATTCCATTATTGATAAGTTTGCTGACCGCGGTCTGCATTCTCTTCCTGTTGCAAGACAAGTAAGAGATGGTTCTTCTGTGTTATTTTATTGAAGCTGTGATTCAATTATTTAATGAAGCTTTTATTCATCAACCTATAGGAAATGCCAGAAAGGACCAAGGAGAGTCCAGGAGCACCATGGCAGTTTGTGGGTCTATTACCACTTTTTGATCCTCCAAGGCATGATAGTGCAGAGACCATCACACGAGCTCTCCATCTCGGAGTGAATGTTAAGATGATTACTGGTGATCAACTAGCCATTGGGAAGGAGACTGGCCGTATGCTTGGCATGGGAAGCAACATGTATCCTTCTTCCTCCCTTCTTGGTGAACACAAGGATGAGTCTATTGCTGCACCTCCAATTGATGAGCTTATCGAGAAGGCTGATGGCTTTGCCGGCGTCTTTCCTGGTAAATATACATAACAAATGCATGCATACATGAGACATACAAATGATATTAGGAAGACCGACTAAGTTAGTAAGATCAACATCTACATTTTAATGTGAACAAATTTTTGTCACTTACTAACTAATGTCAAATGCAGAGCACAAATATGAGATAGTGAAGAGACTACAAGATAGGAAACACATATGTGGAATGACTGGAGATGGTGTGAATGATGCTCCTGCATTGAAAAAGGCAGATATTGGGATTGCAGTGGCTGATGCAACCGATGCAGCTAGAAATGCATCTGACATAGTTTTGACAGAACCTGGTTTAAGTGTGATTATCAGTGCCGTGTTGACGAGCAGAGCCATTTTCCAAAGAATGAAGAACTACACCATCTATGCAGTTTCTATAACAATCCGAATTGTGTTGGGCTTTCTCTTGCTTGCCCTTATCTGGAAATTTGATTTTGCACCTTTTATGGTTCTGATCATTGCCATACTAAATGATGGGACCATTATGACCATTTCTAAGGACAGAGTCAAGCCGTCACCTTCTCCAGATTCATGGAGACTAAATGAGATTTTCGCCACTGGAATAGTACTTGGATCCTACCTGGCTGTCATGACTGTTCTCTTCTTCTGGGCTGCTCATGATACAGATTTCTTCACAGTAAGTACAAAAAGCGACAAATTAAAATCAGCAACAAACATGTGTTAGAGATGCCAGACAACAAAATGTCTTGGCCCTTCCTGATAACTTTTTTTCACACACAATTATTAACCATACAAGAACCAAAACTTTTGCAGGATAAATTCGGCGTTAGATCAATTAGAGAAAGTCCTTGTGCACTAACCTCAGCTGTTTATCTTCAAGTGAGTATTGTGAGTCAGGCTCTCATCTTTGTCACTCGGTCAAGAAGCTGGTCTTATGTTGAACGCCCTGGTTTGTTGCTGTTGGAAGCCTTCCTCATAGCACAATTGGTAAGTGTGCACACAACCAACAATTTTTCTGTTGCCTTAAAACTGTTTAAATAAGCTAATCCTACCATGTTTAACAATTAACAAACTAATCACTAATATTTTCTTGATGAAATTGATAGGTTGCAACACTAATAGCGGTGTACGCAAATTGGGGATTTGCAAATATAGAAGGTATCGGATGGGGCTGGGCAGGAGTAATATGGCTTTACAGCATTATCTTCTACATTCCATTGGATGTTCTAAAGTTTATAATCCGATACGTGTTGAGTGGGAAAGCATGGAATAATATTACAGAGACCAGGGTGAGTACACTTACCAAAAACAAAACCGATAAACCCTAGATTCTGCATCTTGATAATTTTTTTCTGAGTGATCTTTGATTATTGTTGTAGACTGCTTTCACATCGAAGAAGGATTACGGTAGAGGAGAACGAGAAGCTCAATGGGCTGCATCTCAACGTACCCTCCATAGGCTCAATCCACCTCAAATCGAGCAAATCCTCAATGAAAAGAAGATGAGCACCTATGGCGAATTGTCCGAACTCGCAGAAGCAGCTAAGAAACGCGCTGAAGTTGCAAGGTAATGAATGATCTTTCTTCTACCTTCAAACACTTGAATGATCAAAATCCACTGAGAAATTTAACCCTATTGTATGGTGTAATTGCAGGATTAGGGAGGTTCACACGTTGAAGGGCCATGTGGAGTCAGTGGTGAAACTGAAGGGGCTTGACATTGATACGATTGAACAAAACTACACGGTTTGAGAGAAGAACCAAGTGGAGTTTGTGGCAGAAGATAATAGTAGATTTTAGAGGAGATTAGGAGATTATTACCATGATTAAATGTCTCGTTGTAGAAAGATTGTCCCTTTCTTTGAATAATCTTGTTTTGGAATTGGCCTTTTTATATAGGCCTTGTTGGTCTTCAAAAACATACAGATAGCAATCCAAGGTTTTGGCATTGAGATTTGAGAGACCCAATAATTTTGCCCCATGTAGTTAGCGGTCCACTTTGTTCTTTGATTAGATTTTATTCAGTACATTAACGAATCATTACTCTCTTTTGCATAATTGCCTTCTTCCTTCTTTTGGTCAATTTTTGTTTTTATTCTCTTAATTGATTATTTGAATATTGATAAAACTTTAGATTTGGTGTGAACATGAATATTGTATGCCATGGCAATGAGTGTATAGTTCAAAAGTTAAATTGTTATGGACCCCCTCTGTTGTTTTTAAGAAATGCCTCATTGGTAGCTATAGCATTTGTTAGGATTCTTCGTAAGAAAGTTTGCAACCGTTGGAATAGTTTTCACTTTCCAAGTCTTTTTCTATAGAGCATTTGAGTACATCCAATTGCATGCACAGTGTTGTTGATCCTCAAATCCCATTGTCTAAGTGTGGTGTTTCTCTCATAAGTTGGATCCTATGGTTTATCTAGAAAAGTAGAAATGACAAGTTCCTTAATAGTATGGATTCTAGTGCCTGTTTGTTTTAGTTTTTTAGAAATATTTTTATGATTTACGAAATAAATATGTGAAATTATTTTTATCTCGGTTTCTGAAAAAGTGCTTTTGAAACTATGGTTTAATTATTTCCCAAATATACACGTAATCCTGAAAGAAGTATAGAACAGGTTGATCTATACAAGCTGTTTGACTCATTTTTCCTCTTACTATGTTGCTATTTTCTTCCTTAAACTTTCGTCGGTTATAGTCTCTTTCTTGAACTTTTGATGCATTTGGAACTTTTAAGTGATTAAGTATATTCAGAATTGATCACAAAAATAGTTAAATTGCTATGTTAACTTAACTACTATTCTTGAGTTTTGGTCCATAATTAGAATTATATCATTAATGCCACAAATTTTTTATAATCCAAATTAAAAGTGAATTTCTAAAAAAAAATTGTTAAGTTAAAAATTTAGGGGGGGAAAACAAGAAAATATCACTTGAACTTCAAAATTTCAAATCAATTTTGTTGCATAAAAAAGTATAGATATTAACTACACTTGTAGCAATTGATTACTTATTTTAGTAGGAAATTACTTATTTGAGTTTTTTAAGTTCAAACCATATTTTCTTGTCTTTTTTCCTAAAGTTTTTTTGACAATTAAGTAATCAATATAACTAATCAATTAAAATTAAAGTAAGCCGAGCCAAGTAGCCAACTGCACATTTCATATGTTCTAACAAATAACTAAATTAGTTATTTTCTTAATCTTAGCAAACTAATTATTGCACTTGTATATTTAGGATGGGAAGAGTATCTTTTATCAAATTTCATATTTAAATTAAAGCTCTTTCAATAATTCTCTCACCTAGTTTGATCAAGATCACCTTTTTTTTTTTTTTTTGTTAAGCTTAAACCATTGTTCCCAGAACCGGACCGGACCGGCCGGTCCGGCCCGGGAACCGCCGAACCGGTCATCAGACCGGTTCGGTCCGGTGACCCGGTCCGGTCTGGGTTTTTTATTTTTATTTTTTTAAAAATCAATTTTTTTAATTTTTTCTTTAGAATTTCATACTAATAAGTCTAAAATTTTCAATTTCTCACCGGTTTGGCCCGGGTTAAGCTCCGGTTTGGCTCCGGTCTGACCCACTGACCCTTAACCCAGTACCCCGACCGGTTCACTACCCAGTCCGAGTTTTAATACCTTAGCTTAAACAAATGGGCCCAAGTTGAGTTTGGGAATGGATTGTTCCCAAAAAAGAGTAGGCTCCATTGCCAATAGGAGGAGCCCCGAATGCATAAATATAAGTGGGTCAATGGATTTTGCTAAAAAAAAAAAAGTAGCTTAATTGATTTTGTAGTGATTTGAATTTTCAAATTGGTGCAATTAAAACCTCCAATATATTAAATGTAAGTATTTTTTTTCCCACTACATGTAGGTAGGTTAATTGAGAATTGTTGTCAACCAAATATAAAAAGGCATGTAGACTATATATATATATATATATATCTCGCAAAACTAAAACTGGAGGTGGGCAGTAAAATACGCAATAGGATTTGAAAACGAAGAAAACTTATTTTTTTAATAATGATTAAATGGGCTTAATAGTTGTTTCTTGAAAAAGTAAAGGGCAAGAAACTATGATATAGCAGTAGTAATTCTGAATTTTTGACTTATAGCCTCCCTAATCTAGTAGCATTAATTGGGCTGAATGAATTAGTTTTGAAATGAAAAGAAGCAGCAACAATTGCTTTTAACAATACGACTCAATTAAATAACCATATAAAAAAAGACAATGATGCGGCTATGTTCATTTTTGGTCATTTGAAAAAAATTTAAGAATAAACTAATCTTTTTTAATTAAAAACTTTGTTATATCCAAAATTAATATATTCTTAAGAAGTATTTGTATTATATATAAGTTTTTAACAATTATTTTGACAACCAATTTTAATATTAATTTTTTTGTTTTGCTTTGATATGGCTATATGAATATGTGATTTGCACCTATGTGATGTATGAAATTCTTAAAAAACGAAGTAGTTACAATATTCAATCCAATGGTTATGTGAAGCTAAGGTAGATGAAATGTTCAATGCATTCCACTTCTAATAGTAGGTGGGTATATATTGATAATTAAGAGTATAAATGCTTGCCATTCATTTATTTTTGTTTTTCTAATTGAAACTGAATGCCCTGTGGGAAGCAATATATACATGTACTCTCTGGAAAATCAAGACTAAAAATAAGAACAAATCTAGGGAGTATTTAAATAAGCTGCTAAGAGCTTCTTCAATGAGTTCGAGTTAAAGATTTGAAGACCAGTAGCTTCATCCAAAGCTCATTGTGCGAGTAAGTCCACCAAAGTATATTTATCTCTGTAAAAAACTTGAAATTCGACTTCCTAGCTTCAATTGATCATATTATTGATCTCAGAAATTACATCTTAATCTTCATGCATTTCCGAAGTCTCGTGATTTATTTAGCTGGATAGTTTCAGAAGAGACACTTCTTAGAATAATATTTCTTGCAGCATATGGCAAATAGACTTGGCCGGGGGGAGGGGGATAGAAAATTTGATCCTAATTATAGTTGGCATGTTGAACCATAACATTTTAAGATGGGATTACAAGGTTTGCTATCAAATTGTTAATGATGTATGGAAGATTAACAGAGTCTAGAAAATACCTTAAAATTAGAAATTAAACTACTAAAAAGTTGAACAATCTAGCCCACCAATCTATCTACATATGCAATGGGATATATGAGAGGAAAGAATAAAAATACTCCCTCCGGTCTTAATTATAAGATAAAGTTGACTTTTTTTGAGAAATTAAGGAAGCCAATTAAATTACTTTAGAGTGTTTATATTTTTAGTATCCTTAGATTGTATATTAGTTTATTAGTCAAATTAATTAGTTTGGAGAAAAAAATAAAAATATAAATACTCTAAAGTAATTTAATTGACTTTCTTAATTTCTCTAAAAAAGTCAACTTTATCTTATAATTAAGACCGGATGGAGTAGAGGAAAGAAGGCGTGACTCGTGTGACTCGTGAGGGAGAGTGTGAGACAAGAAGGATACAATAATATTATATTGATTGAAAGGAGAAAAACGAGGCTGACGCGCCATATTCACTTGAGGAATGACGAGCATGGACGTGGTTTATAAATAAAGGTTAGTTTAGTTGGTGAAGGATAGGGGTTGACTTATAACTATAAGGTTGTAGTTTTAAATTTCATAGATATGAGAACTTTATTTGTGGGATATTTGTAAGCGCTTTTTGAGACTAAAGGCATGATCTAGCCCTAATGAGACCCCATGAACCAACTCACCTAAACTTTCTTGCTATAAAAAATAAAATAAAATAAATAAACACACACACAATTATTGGAAGGCGGTACTTTTGTTTCATATTTTTTTGTAATACTTAAATTTATATATATTACTCCCCTTGTCCTTAATATAAGAGTCGGTTGGTTTTTTCTATAGAAATTAAGGAAACCAAATAAATTACTTAATTATACTATATTGTGTATCATTATATTTATATTTGTTTATAAGTTAGATAAATTAGTTTTGAGGGAAACAATAAATGTAAATATAGTAATATAACTTATTTAGTTTTTTTAATCTCTAAAAAAAATAACTACTTTTTATATTAAGAAATGGGGGTAGTATAATATATTTTTAAATTAAAGTGGGGCCAGTAGTATATGTTTTTAAGTCATAATTGACTTTCTGAATCCTAAAAATAGGATGTTACACAACTCACTTTCTCCCACATGAGTTTTCATGTTACCAAAGGTCATTGGCTAAACACCCTATAATTTGGATATATAAGATGAAGTTATATATATATATATATATATCATTGTTGCCTCTGATATAAGTCACTTTTAACCCTGTAACTCAGGAAAACTTTGAAATTCATTACTTTGCCTAAATATTTAGGCAGTTTTCAATTTTTGTCCCTATTAAATATACATAATTTAAAAATTAAATCACTTACATAAATGCACTAACATTCAATGAGGGATCGGAGTTAAAGGAAACTAGTGATAAAACAAATTAATGACAATGCTTATAATTAAGGAAAATGGTTAAAGTGTATTTTTAACCTGAAAGTATTCGCACAGAAACATTGGGTATCAGAAAGTTTTTTCTGGCTCAATTTTATCCTAGAACGTCGCAATTTTACCCCAACCATTAGAAAAAGTTAAATTTGTGTGTTAATTTGACTCTGATGAGATGCTCAGCATACGCCTAGCATTACCACCTCATCATCCAACCACCTCATCAACCAGTCCCTCTCTCTTCTAGTCTTCCTCGCCATCAGCTCCGTCAGAGGCGGCCTCATCTACCTTTCCTCTTGCACTCCAAAGCCTTCTCCTTCTCCGGCGACCCCTGCACTGTTGCGGAAGCGGGATATATAGAGCGTAACCAATTATACTAGAAAATCACAAACTAGAAACAAAGTCTCTAGACGTAATTTAATAATATAATAAATCACAACTACTATATCTAATAACAGCTAATAAATAATAAATAGGATACCAATAAGGGAAATACCAGAATCTAATTTCACTCTAAATAATTTACAAGTAAAATTCTATAAGAGAAGAGGAGATACAAAATGCCTTATAGAAGGAAATAGACAATTTTGAGGGGTGAAGAGAAAGGGAGGAGGGGGGCTCCCTTTTATACTAAAACTTCTGCCCCCTCCCTTATGATTTAAGCAATGTGGGACTTATTCCCACCCACATCCAACAAATCTCCACCTTGGGAAAATTCCCACATACTAATTCTATTTATAATTCAACAATCAATGTTCAACAATGTTGATCAAATCCAAACAATGTTGAAATTTGACAGATGTCACCACCTTTGTCAGCATATCAGCAGGATTCTCACTCGTCCGTATCTTCTGTATCATGACTCCACCTTCTTCTAAAATTTCTCGTACGAAGTGATATCGAACATCAATGTGCTTCGTCCTTGCATGGTAAACTTGGTTCTTTGCTAATTGAATAGCACTTTGGCTATCACAAAATACTATGATGTCTTCTTGACCAATACCAAGTTCTCCTAGCAATCCTTGAAGCCAAATTGCCTCCTTCACAGCCTCTGTAATTGCCATGTACTCTGCCTCTGTGGTAGACAAAGCAACTGTTGACTGCAAAGTCGACTTCCAACTAACTGGTGCCTTTACAAGATTAAACACATAACCAGTAGTTGATCTTCGTTTGTCCAAATCACCTGCAAAATCTGAGTCACAATACCCAACTAAAGATCGGTCATATTCCTGCTCAAAAACCAAACCAACATCCACAGTATTACATATATACCGTAGAATCCATTTCACAGCTTGCCAATGCTCCTGTCCTGGATCATGCATATACCTACTCACAATTCCAACAGCTTGTGAAATGTCAAGTCTTGTACAAACCATTGCATACATCAAGCTACCAACATCATTTGCATATGGTACCCTTGACATATATTCTCGTTCATCTTCATCCTTCGGCGACATATCAGCACTAAGCTTAAAATGAGGGGCAAGTGGAGTGCTAACCGGCTTCGTTCTCTCATCCATACCAAATCGATTTAGTACTCTCTTCAAATACTCCTTCTGAGATAAAAAGATTTTCTTTGATTGTCTATCTCTTGTTATCTCCATGCCGAGAATCTTCTTTGCCTCTCCTAAGTCCTTCATCTCAAATTCCCCTTTTAGTTGAACCTTCAACTTCTCAATTTCTGCCTGATTTTTTGAAGCTATCAACATATCATCAACATATAAGAGGAGATATATAAAGGATCCATCTACAAGCTTTCGCAAATAAACACAATGATCGTATCTGTTTCTTTTGTACTTATGCCGCAACATAAACTTGTCAAATCGTTTATACCATTGTCTCGAAGATTGTTTCAATCCGTATAACGATTTTTCAAGTTTACACACCATATTCTCCTTTCCAGCAACTTTGAATCCTTCCAGCCGAGTCATGTAGATTTCCTCTTCCAAGTCTCCATTTAGAAATGCAATTTTAACATCTATCTGAACTAGTTCCAAATCCAACTGTGCTACCAAAGCCAACAAAATTCTAATGGAGAAATGTTTCATACCTGGAGAAAATACCTCATTGTAATCAATTCCCTCCTTCTGAGCATAGCCTTTAGCTACCAATCTTGCTTTGTAGCGTACATCACCTTGGTTAGGAAATCCTTCTTTCTTTGCATATACCCATTTGCAACCAATTACTTTCTTACCCTTCGGGAGTTTGGCCAATTTCCACGTACCGTTCTGATGAAGGGACTGCATTTCTTCATTCATGGCATTCCTCCACTTATCCTTCTCTTAGCTCTGGATAGCCCACTTGTAAGTTGAAGGAATATCATCAGCTGCAATTGAGGTTGCACAAGCCGCCATGTCCTCGAAACGAGTAGGTTTTCTTATTGTTCGTTTTGGCTTGCTGGTTGCTATTGATTCATGTTGCTGTTGAGGTTCATGAGTTGAAACCTCCCTTTCAACTGGCTCTTCATCTGCTACAGGAAAGTCTTCTTTTGTTTCCCTGTCTGCACCTTGTACTGGAAAAAACAACTTTCCTTCAAACTCCACTTGATTTAAAACACCATCATCTTGCTTGGTATCTTCAGCTGCTACCTTTCTCACCATGGCAGATTCATCAAAGGTAACATCCCTACTGAATACAATTTTCTTTGTCTCTGGACACCATAAACGATATCCTTTGACTCCAGAAGTGATTCCCAAAAAATGGCTTTCTTTGCTCTCGGATCCAATTTTGATTCTTTCACATGGTAATATGCAGTTGAGCCAAATACATGTAATGAATCATAATCTATAGCAGGTTTTTCATATCACTGTTCCAATGGTGTCTCAGCCCAAAATTCTTTGCCCAAGCCAGCATTGGACAACATACACCGAACCTTCTCCAGCAAAGTCCGGTTTATGCGTTCTGCCACTCCATTCTGTTGTGGTGTATGCCTGACGGTGAAGTGTCTGACGATGCCATCTTCCTCACAAATCTTCTGGAAAGGATCATTTCTGTATTCTCCTCCGTTATCTGTATGAAGACATTTGATCCTCCTGCCTGTTTGTGTTTCTATCATCACCTTCCATTTGAGAAAGATTCCCAACACTTCATCCTTGGTCTTCATTGTATACACCCAGACTCTTCGGGAAAAATCATCAACAAAGGTTACAAAATAATGCTTTCCTCTGAATGACGGTGTTTTGGAAGGACCCCAAACATCAGAGTGAACATAATCCAAAATACCTTTTGTATTATGGATAGCTGTTCCGAACTTAACCCTTGTCTGCTTCCCCTTTACACAGTGCTCACAAAAATCCAAACTGCAATGCTTTAATCCTTTTAACAACCCTTGATCTGATAGAGTTTTTAAGGATTTACCTCCAGCATATCCCAAGCGCATGTGCCACAACCTCGTTGCTTCTACTTCCTTCTCATCACTGGATGTTACTGCTGTTGTTCCAATAACCGTACTACCTTGATAGTGATACGTGTTATTGTTCTTCCGTATACCCTTCATTACCACCAGTGCACTGGAAAGTATCTTCATTTCTCCATTTTCTATGGTGATTTTGAATCCCTTTGAATCCAGAGTTCCCACAGAAATGAGATTTTTCTTCAAATCCGGTACATATCGAACGTTAGTCAATGTTCTGATCAGTCCATCATGGTTCCTCAAACGAATTGAACCAATGCCATATGCGATAAGTGAAGTGTTGTCTGCTGTGTGGACAACTCCACATCCTCCTTCTTGGAAATCAGTGAACCAGTCTCGGTTAGGACACATATGATGGCTGCAAGCTGAGTCTAACAACCATACGCCTAACGATTTTGACGATGTTGTTGTAAATAGTGAAAAATATGAATTTTCATCATCACAGTCAGTTACATTTGAATCCATAGCAGCCTTCTTATTGTTGTGTTTGGATTTATTCTTCAATTTCGGACAATCCTTCTTCCAGTGGCCTTTTTCTCGACAAAAGGCACATTCATCTTTACTGGGTTTGGACCTCGATTTGGATCTCCCTTTCCTCGATCTCGACTGATTTTCAGTACGTCCTCTTGTGACTAGTGCCTCTGCTTCTCCGCTTCTTTGTTTCTCTTTCTTTCTTTGTTCATAGCTGTATAGCGCAGAACAAACGTCTCTAAGAGATACTTCCTCATTGCCATGAAGTAGAGTAGTCTCCAGGTGCTCGTACTCATCAGGAAGTGATCCCAACAACATCAAAGCCAGATCTTCATCTTCGAAGGTCACGTCCAGATTCTGCAAATCTGTTACCAACTTATTGAAGCTGGTAATATGATCATTCATTGTGGTACCAGGTACATAGGTGAAGTGAAACAGTCTTTTCTTCATATGAAGTTTATTCTGAGTGCTTTTCTTCAAAAATTTGTCCTCCAGTGCCTTCCACAGTCTATATCCAGAAGTTTCCTTTGTGTATGGATACTTCTGTTCTCTTGAAAGGAACGATCGAATGGTACCACAAGCAACACGATTGATCCTCCTCCAATCTTCCTCCCCCATGCTATCTGGTTTTCTCTCTTCAATAGCAAAGTCTAGTGATTGTTGCAAAAGGACATCTAAAACTTCGCTCTGCCACATCCAAAAATGTCCAGATCCATCAAATATTTCAACTGCAACCTTCGCATTTGACACAATTCTTGCCATAAGTGAAGATGTCAACGACGAGTTGTCGACATTTGATGTGGATTCTTCAATCTTCTTGTCCGCCATTTATTTGATGTGGATTCTTCAATCTTCTTGTCCGCCATTTCTGCTCCAGATACTATTTAATAGCTGTCAATACAAAAGCCCAAAGTAATTCTTTTCTGATGTGGAAGTTGAGATTACACTGCAACCACAGAGCATACTCAGACAGAACCTTGGCTTTGATACCAATTGTTGCGGAAGCGAGATATATAGAGCGTAACCAATTATACTAGAAAATCACAAACTAGAACAAAGTCTCTAGACGTAATTTAATAATATAATAAATCACAACTACTATATCTAATAACAGCTAATAAATAATAAATAGGATACCAATAAGGGAAATACCAGAATCTAATTTCACTCTAAATAATTTACAAGTGAAATTCTATAAGAGAAGAGGAGATACAAAATGCCTTATAGAAGGAAATAGACAATTTTGAGGGGTGAAGAGAAAGGGAGGAGGGGGGCTCCCTTTTATACTAAAACTTCTGCCCCCTCCCTTATGATTTAAGCGATGTGGGACTTATTCCCACCCACATCCAACATGCACCACCATCCTCGTCGAATGATATGCAAACAGATGCCAAGTTTTCACATCAGATCCAATACTTGCCTGGAGCGAGGGAAGGGAAGTGGAAATCTATTCCGAGTTGAATTTAATACATTAATCTAAGATATAGTAATCCTCCGATTCTAAATATAAGATAAAGTTAATTTTTTTGGAGAGATTAAGGAAACTAATTAAATTACTTTAGAGTATTTATATTTTTATTTTTTTCTCCAAACTAATTAGTTTGATTAATAAATTAATATACAATCTAAGGATATATAACATATATGATATGATTAAGTAACTTATTTAATTTCATTAATCTCTCCAAAAAAAGTTAACTTTGTCTTATAATTAGGACCGGAGGTAGTAATATATATGCAAAGTAATGGGATTGAATTCAAATTTAAATATTCTCACTTGCATGTTCCAAACACTTGAAACAGAACTTCTCCAAAATGCATTGAAACAGAACTTCTCCAAAATGCATATGCGTTAGGCCATTTGAACTATGCTTGTTGAGCAGAAGGTAGAGGAGGGGTAATCTTGGGCATAAAAAGATCCTCACACAGACCAAGTATTTGTTTTTTTTTTCCCTTCTTCCTCGTTTTGCTTCATTATTTGATTTGGTGATGATGATGATTTCGTTTGAAGAGGTCATTTTGTAGCTAATCGATGGTGACTCAGTGATCTTGGCTCCAAACAATTTGCAGACCAGCTGGTTGAGGAGATAAAGAGGGGGAAGGAAAGGTTACTGTGGGTATAGGGTGAGTTGGCAAGGAATACTGATTTTGGACGATGAAAGTGCCATGTGTCTATCTCAGTCAAACTAACAGTCAGATTTAACTTTTCTAATAGGGGCGGGGTAAAATTGCTACATTTTTAACACTTTTAGAGCAAAATTAAGTGAAAAAACTTTTAGATATCCAGTGCTTTTACACGTATACTTTTAGAGTAAAAATGCATCTTAACCTTATCCTCTCTTTATCTTGTAAATGGGATGAGTGACATACATGAAAACAAACAAACAAATAAATAAAAAAGATGGGAGAGAGTTGGACGTAAATATATCTATTCTTATGATCAAATCATGGATGCTTAAAGAATGGCCCACCATACTCCTCCTCGCTCCTTCTTTATCCTTCGCTGGAGAGTTAAGTACTCGCATATTTCATCAAATCCTAATTCCTTACGATTTCATTACATGTGAACAGCAGAGAGAAATGCCTAATCCTTTCCTCTTCCATGTTCATAACTAAGTCTTAGAACGGCAAAGCCCAAAAAGCCTTCATGATCAGACACTGCAAATGGAACTCACGAGCTTAGGCTTAGCCATGCGTAATGGGTTGAGGGGTTGGACCATCCATATCCTCTCTAATCTTAACCTAGCTCCTCAATACTCAAAAGCTTTGGGCTGTATAATAAAGATACGCCATAAGGAAGAAGATTGGGAGCAAGACAGAGAGTTGGCAACAAATACAACGTTTCAGAAAAAGGTAAGGAGCTGTGAAAGTACCTGTTCATTTGAGGATCTCCAACTTTACGTGGCAGGTAATATCTTCCCACTAGCTTGGTTCCATTTAGTCTTTATGAACCCAAGATTTGCGATGAAGGAAAGTGTTTTGTAGATGTTAGATCTTGCTTAATTCATTTCTTCCTAGTTTTTATTTATACGGTTGGAAATCAAAGATATGATATGATTTAGTTAATTATTATAAAATATGTAAATATATGAGAGAGAGACATAGAAAGTGAGATTAGATTAGCAATAATATGGGATAGTGATAGTATAGGAATCACAGTGTCTCCATTGATTTATTTCTCTTTTTCCTCTCCATTTAATATATCCATCATTAGATCAAGTTCCAATTGTTGGGATTTAATACTATATAAAAATATTTTTATAATATTAAATATAATAAAAATCTACCATGGCAAATAGAATAAATAACCATTAAAACTTGATCTAATGGTGGATACATTAAATGAAGGTGAAATGGAGAGCGAAAAATGAAAACACCACTTTCCTGATATAAAAGGCATACTTGTGTGTAGGGAGAGGATTGTCTCTACTAACCCTTCTTTCCACTTCATCTCCACTTAATATCTTAACCATTGAATCATATTTTAATTGATGAGATTTAATGATATGTATTAAATAGAATTATAATATTAAATATAATAAAATTTACAATTATAATAATGTTACATTACATTAAATCTCACCCATTAAATCATGATCCAATGGATTAGTATTAATTGACGAAAAAGTTGAGAAAAAAGTTAGTAGAGAGATCTCTCTCCCTTGTGTGTATGTATATAAGTGTCAACCAGATGAATAAAACACACGCCATTTCCACATCCACTTTTTCACACATACACAATGCTTTGCCTATGCTGGGACTGTTCTTCATCCCAGTTCATGGTATTGGCTATTACAATGTTATATTCTGACTAGTCTTTTGTGCTCACCAAGTGTTCGACATTATTCCTGTGAGGGTCTTCTTTTGTTTACAATTCGAAGTTTTTATCAGTTTATGGTTGATAGACAAACTTCACTTCACAAAGAGTTCTAGTCTTTTAGTGATCTACTTAGTGACTAGTAGTGATGTTTATTAGGTTAATGGTTTTCCCTAACATATTTGACCCCTGCTTTTGATTCAAATCTTTGTATTGATTCTTCTTAAACGCATATACAGAGAATCTTTGCATGGGAGAGAGTCTTTGTCTGCTTGGCCTAGTGTTCTTTTTGATTGAGTCTTAATAAACACCTCTCCTGCCACACGAACACCTAAACACACATTTCCATTATATTATTGCTCCATGCTTTTGTTATAAATTGCCAAATATTTAAATGAAATTGGATACTACTGTGTGATGTGGCATGTTCATTTCATTAGTTTTGGGACTGAAAAAAAAAAAAAGCAACATAAACATGTTTATTGTATATTAGCGCACACGTAATCACAAAAAAAAAAAAAAATACAACATAAACATGTTTATTGTATATTAGTGCACACGTAATCACAACTTATGACCATAAATATTGACCTAGTTGGAGCACGCAGTATGATCTCTTAGAGCCTTCTTGGCATATGTATAGGATAAGCAAGTGTTATAAGCATAAAACAACAAGGAACTGTTTGGTATGAGGGATTTGGAGGGGATGGGAGAGAAAATTATTATGAGTTGGATTAAAAAAAAAATTGTAGAATTTGGTTTAAAAAATTTTAATGAAGAAAAGATATAAGATAAAATAATAAGAAAAATTAATAGAAAAGTTTTAACCCCACTTTTTTAATTTTTTTTTTAAAAATCCAACTAATTTTTCTCTCTCTCTCCACACTTTCCCTCCCCTCCCCTCATACCAAACGATATATGTTTGTATATGGATTTAAAAAAAATGATTTTGCAACTTTCACAAGATAAAAGTTGTTTTCACATTGCCGTGGTCAAAACTATTCTTAAACTCAAAGGAGAAAGACACATACATATATACAACAACCGCTGAAATATGAAAAATCCCAAAATGATACATCAAGTTGTTTTAATTCTATACGAAAATCCTAGGAACCATTGTGGAATTAATTTTGTGTGAAATGACCTAATTGCCTGCACATAAAAAACAAAAACTCCCTCCCTAGCACCTAGAGAATTTTTTGTTAAAGGTAGGTAGGATTAAAACCCACCACCTTTTTTGATTCCCAAAAAGATATTCAAGCCATGGGCCACAAAAACTTCTTAATAATATATAATGTAAAAAATTATATGAGATAACTATTAAGCTTTAAGATACATATACGAAATGACTAGAATCACTAAACAAATAACAACTTTCGCAAGTTAATGACAAAAACAGCTTAGCTTGGTGACATGTTATTTGTGTATGTGTTATTCGCTTAGCAAATGACAAGAATAACTTGAATGAGTACAAGTTATTTGGGTGTGTATTAACAAGTTTTAGGGGTCTCTGCATATATGAATGACAAACAGCTAAGCAAATACCAATTTTTGCACAACAAATCTATATATTCAATGGGACGACGCTGGGTAATAAGAATAAAAAGGAAGAAAGGAGTGACTCGTGTGACTCATGAGGGAGAGTACGAGGACAAGAATCATACAATAATATGATATTATATTGATTGAAAGGAGACAAACGTGGCTGGCTGACACACCATATTTACATGAGGAGAAAGGAAATATAGACAATATATATTAAGATAAAATGAGATTACATATAAAGCATATATATACCTATACCTATATTGGTCCCCGAAACAAAACAACAAATTAAAGTTAGAGCATGAAAGTACAAGAAGTTCCGGGCCCAATAGATCGTAATGGTAAACTTTCATAAGATCTAAACATGCGAAAGGTGCAGAACCCATGAGTGAGTCATGGTTGAAGGACTGCGAAGGATTATATTTTTGTATTATATTGTTTTTTTTGTAGTATTTAAATTTTTATATACTACATATTTTAGGTTCCAACTGAGTCCCTAAATCTTTAAAATATGATGTTACACAAGTCACTATCTTTCACTTATAAAGGAGTTTTCGTGTTAAAGGGTCATTGGCAAAACACCCTATATTATATTTGGAATAGGATACACACACACACACACCCCACTGATGTCTCTATTATAAGTTACTCCCCATGTCCTTAATATAAGACATCTTTAGAGAGCTGATCTTAGTTTTAAATATAAGACATAGTTTTTTATATTTGTCAATATTTTCCTAATTTATCCCTATTGATGTTTCCTTAATAATAATTAAGAAGAAGAGGGAAAGAGAGAATTAAGGAAGGTGATTAGGGTGTTTTATAAATACATGTCATATTAACTAATTTAACCAACTTCTTAATCTAATCAAATTAGGTAAATATGTTTTATATTAGTGACCGGAGGAGTACTTCGCTAACATGTTTCTATATAATTCAGGAAAACTTTAAAACTCATTACTCTGTTTAAATATTTAATAACTTCTCAACTTTTGCCCCTATTAAATATAAATTATTTTAAAATTAAATAACAACGTTTAATGACGGAGCTAAAGGAAAGTAATAATAACACACACAGATATACCCACGTTTAATTAATCAGGGATCTGAAGGAAACTAGCGATAAAAGAAATTTAATGACACGCCTTATAATTACTAGGGAAAAATACTTCTCCTTTCTTTATCTTATAAATGGGATGAGTGATGTATAAGAAATAAATAAACAACCTATCAAAATGAGTAAATAGAAAGACAGGAGGGAGTTGTACCTAAATATATTATTATGATCATATACTGGATGCTTAAAGTATGGCCCACCATACTCCTCCTCCTCCCCCTTAGCCAATCCTAATTCCCTTTTTCATCACGTGTGGACAGCAAAGAGAAATGCCTAATCTTTTCATCTTCCATGTTCATAATAAGGCTTAGAACGGCAGAAACCTAAAAGCCTTCATCATCGGACACTACAAATGGAACTCACAACCTAGCCTCTCTCACCTCCGTAACCGTCGCCGCCCTCGACCTTAAGCTTGGCCATTCAAGTTCAACTATAATAGATCCAGAGGCAGGACCATCCATATCCTCTCTAATAATCTTTTATCCTAGCTCCTCAATAGCCAGAAGAAGAAGATTTGGAGCGAGACAGAGTTTGAAATAAATACAGCAATTCAGAAAAATCAGAAAGAGCTTCAAGAGGAAGAAACGCAAGGAGCTGTTGAATTAAATAACCTCTTGATTTGGGCATCGATCTCCAACTGTACGTAGCAGGTAATATCTTCCCAGTACTAGCTTGGTTCCATTTAATCTTTATGAATGCAAGATTTGTGATGAAGTACTGTGTTTGTGGATATTTGATCTTCCTTGATTTCTTTTTATTTATCCTATGCTTTGGGTAGCTGGGGCTGTTCTTGATGTCAGTTACGTTCATGTTATTGGCTATTATAGTGTGATATTGTGACTAGTCTCTACTTTGTGCTCACCAAGTGTTCGACAGTATTCCTGCTAGGGTTTTCTTTTGTTTATAATTTCAAGTTTGTACTACCTCCGATCCTAAATATAAGACTTAGTTAACTTTTTTTAAAGAGATTAAAAAAGCTAAATAAGTTACTTAATCATATTATATATAGTACATGATTAACTTCTATATCAGTTTATAATTATATATAGTGCATGATTAACTTCTATAACAGTTTATAAGTCAGAAAAATTAATTTAGAAAAAAAACGATGAATATAAATACTTTAAAGTAATTTAATTAACTTTTCTAATCTCCCAAAAAAGTCAATTGCCCCTAATATTTAGGATGGGAGGGAGGTAGTATCAAATTTATGGTTGATAGGTAGACAAACTTAGATTCACCAAGGAGTTCAAGTTTTTGGGCTTGGGGTCATAAATCATGATCCACGTCCCATTTACTCCCATATTTATGATATTTCTTAGTAATCTAATTTTGGTTTTTTGATTTTCCTTTTAGGATATGGATAATGGCTATTTTTTCAATGAACTCAGCCTCAATAGCTCAATTTATGAGGAGGAATTCCTTAGGGAGATCTTAGACCAACCTTCTTTATCTTCCATGAGTGACAGTATAATCAACACCACCACCGCTGATGCTGGTGGTGCCTCCGTAACAACCACCACTGTCACTTGTCTATCCTCCGGCGCCAGCCAATCCCAGCATGACTGCCTCAGTTCGGGACTTGCTAGTTTCTGTGACAAACAGGCGGGAACCTCATTTTCTCAGTCATCTTATATTCTATCTTTCGATAACTCAACTATAATACCGGCCACCGCAGATGTTAACGCTGGTTATGAGAAACATGAAGCTGCAAACACGCGTGCTTCGTTGCTAAAGCAGACAACAGAAAAAAATGAGAGTGAGTCAAAGGCCCATCAAAATATAAGGAAGAGTAGAAGTACATCAGAGTCATTGGATCACATAATGTCTGAGAGAAAAAGGAGACAAGAACTCTCTGAAAAGTTTATTGCCCTCTCAGCTACAATTCCTGGTTTGAAGAAGGTTAGATAATTCATATCCCTTTTCAATATGCCCCTCATGTCGCTCCTGAATTGTGTAGTCTCGTTTTTATTTAGAGTTTTAAATCTTTGAAAAATCATAAAAAATTGAAAATAGTTCCCAGTTTTGCCCATAAGATATCAAAATATCACTAATTTAATGATAAAAATAAGTATGAAAAAAACATTTGGTAATTGCCCCAAAATTGAGGTGCAGCTGCGCCCTCGCCCCATTTAAACATAATATATATATATATATATTATTCATCAGTTTTACGGAGCTCAGTATCCTGTAACACTGAGGGGTATCATTGTCTAAAGATTAATACATGTGTTTGGATGGAGGGAAAAATATGAAAAGAGAAGAGTAGTACAGAAAGAAGGAGGGGCCTGTTGGGATAGTAAGGAAAAATTGAGGTTCAATTCATAATCGCCTAAACTTTGAGCCATAAACGGATTACTTCCATACCATTTGAAACTTTATAATGAAGCCTCTAAACTCTTACATTTTTGCAAATAACTCTTCTATGATTAATTTTGCATATCACTCATCTACACATAACTTAAAGTTTAGAGATTATTTACACATAAATTAAAGCTTAAAGCGGTTATATATGCACCATAAAGGTATATAATTGATAGCCAGGGTTATTCACACATTCCAGGGAATTTATTATTAGATTTTTAAAGTTAAGAGAGTTATTTGTAAATGATCTAAATTTCGTGAGATTTTTGTTTTATAGACAAAACTTATGTCTAATGGCTTATATTGATTAGGTCCAATTTTCTAATCAAATATTGCCAGGTGTAATTTTTATTATTAATAATGGTCCAATAGAATTTTGAAATCTTTTCATGTGAATTTTTATTATTAAGAAAAGTCTCATGACAATATTTTATTGGAGACTTCGACCTAAAGTGTATAAGCAAATCAACCTAAATTTTGTATGTCATGGTTTAATTTAGTAAAAATTAAATAAGAAGGAAAGAGAGAGTATTGAAAAGAAAAGGAGAGAGAAAATATTCTTTTAAAATTACCTCAAGGCAAAAAAGAGGCATGGAAGAAACTAAATAATTCTTTCATAAAATTATTATTGTCATTAATTATAAAATTAGTCATTTTTATAATTTCTGTGTTTGCCTCCTATCTTTATTTTTTTTGGTATGCACGCATAACAGATTGACAAGTCATCGGTACTAAGCGAAGCGATCAATTACGTGAAGAAACTTAAAGAACGAGTGAGAGAGGTAGAGGAACAGAACAAGAAGATAAGAGACGATAGGGAGTCATTATTAATGTCAACCATAACTAAATCACCATGCCACCACCTCAATGCTAAGGATAATGATCATCATCATTATCATCAAGACACAATAACTTCTTCTGAAACACTGAGTAGTTCTGATGATAAATGCTTCAAAATAATCAACCAAGGATTGCCTGAGATTGAAGCAAGAGTGTTACACAACCAAATTCTCATCAGAATCTTCTGTGAGAAGCACAACAGTGTGATGCTTACTATATTGGCTCAACTCAAGAGCCTCCATCTCTCCAGTATCAGCTCTAGCATTTTAAACTTTGCCAATTCCGCTCTTGACATCACCATTTTAGCTGAGGTACGTACACATTCATCTATACACACTACTATCAATTACACACACACACACACACACACATTGAGCAAATTTGATAAGGGGTATCTATAAGTTGAAAACTTATTAGAAGGTTACTGAAAAATCCTCATTACAAAGTGGGTGCACAACTTTTCTTCAGTTGAGTATAACTCGTCTTTAGCTATATGCAAAATGTGTGGTTTATAATACTCCTCATGGTCCTTCATGTATCAATCAAAAAGTTGGTTAAAATTTGACACATGGAGGACCGCATGGTAGTCCAGAGACATGATATGCTCCCTCTAATTCTATATATTTAATATTCATAATCTTTTTTTGTTGTGGTATAAAAATCACCCAATATATGAGAGATCATAGGTTCAATCCCACTCATAACCTTATGTCATTAGTGTCTTCAATTCTAATTAAAAAATAGAATAAATTTACTTTTCTATATTGATCACTTTACATAAAAATGGAGCATTGATTAACTTCTTTTTTTAAAAAAAAATTATCCCTTAAATCATTAAATGTGATATTGACTATTGAAGGAGAGTGTGCAGGTTTTGACCTACCACGTGGAGTAGTCCTCTAATTTTTCTCTTTATGCATTATTTATCTGAGCCCTTGATCATAACCTATTTGTTGAGAAAACTTTTTTTTTTTTTGTTGCAAAATTATGTTTGTTTTCAACTTTTTAGTGTTACCTTTGGTTCTAAATATTAGATCTAGTTGATTTTTTTTAAAGAGATTAGGGAAGTTAATTAAATTACTTTAAAGTATTTACATTTATGGTTTTTTTCGAAACTAATTTGTCTGATATATAAACTAATATATAATTTAGTCATACATAATATATAATATGATTAAGTAACTTATTTAGTTTTCTTAATCTCTCTAAAAAAATTAACTAGGTCTTATATTTAGGATAAGAGGTATTATTTGTTTAGTGATATATATTAAAGACGAGAAATAGTAATTAGCTAGGAAAGCAGTTTCTTGTTCGTGACCTGAAGCACTTGTGGGTTTTACAACAGCAATTTGATGTGGATTTTTTTTTTTTTTTCCGGTTATGTGTGGAGGTTGAGGAACACAAAATAGAAGTAAAGGAGGTTGTGAAAAAGCTTCGATTGGCCGTGTTGGAGACCTCTCACAACCAATGTAATAAAAGTAATTTCAGTTCAACCATAATATTTTAAAGTCGTAGACAAATGTTGAATAAGAAATTGGAAGGCGATATTATTATGCTTATTATTTCGCTTTTTAGAAACTAAATTACAGCATATAAATTTTTTCGGAGTGAGATGACTTTTTTTTTATAAAGGGAAGAGGCGTATTTTTTTTTTTTTGAGGGGAGGATTAGAAGATTTGCTATAGTGGGATATAGTTTGTGAGTAGATTTTACTCTTAAATGTGAGATCACTTTTCATTTTTTTCCTCATATTTATCATTTTTAAGCTCATTTGTCTAACTTATAAACTGATATAGTCTAATGTTACATATAAGTATTTTAGAGAGTTCATGTCATATATGTTACTACCTCTAGTTCTAAATATAAGACAAAGTTAACTTTTTTTGGAGAGATTAAGGAAGCTAAATGAGTGAGTTATTTAATCATATCACATATTATGTATCCTTAGATTATATATTAATTTACTATTTAAACTAATTAGTTTGAAGAAAAAAATAAAAATAAAAATACTCTAAAGTAATTTAATTAGCTTCCTTAATTTCTCCAAAAAAATCAACTTTGTCTTGTAATTAAGACCAGAGGGAGTATAATTAAGTAATTCATTTTGCTTCCTTAATGTACTCAAATTAGATAGATAGGTCTTACATTGAGGAGAATACATAAGGTTATGGGTTCAAATCTCAATGATATGAGGATTTTGTTGGTGAGCGATAGATCTGTAAGTATCTTTGTAAGCATAACTTGACCCTAGTGAGCCCCTAGGACTCAACTAACCTAAAATCTTAGCTATATATATATATAAAAAAAAAAAGAATAAGAGTATTGCTTATGTATTGAAGATTAACAGAGTCTAGAAAATACCTTATAATTAGACACGGCTAAATAGTTGAACAATCTATGCATATATTGCAACGGAACGATGCTGGTACTATAAATATACTCCCTCCTGTCATGTATGTATGACTTAATTGGGGAGTTGATATTAATTCTAAATGTGAAACCTATATATGTTTTTATATTTGTCAATCTTCTTTTCTAATTTATTGATGCTCTCTTAATAATAATCAAATATGAGAGAGATAGGAAGAATTAATAGTGTTTTAGATAAAACAAGTCATATTAATTAATCCAACTAATTTCTTTCGTATGATCAAGTTCGATAAATAAGTCTTATATTAAAAACCAGAAAGGGCAGTATATCCGAGTGGAGCATGAGAAGAGAGAGAAAAGAATTTAAAATGAAGAAAGAAGGCGTGACGCGTGTGACTCGTGACTCATGAACTGAGGGAGGGTATGTGGATAAGAATCATACAACAATATATATCGATTGAGAGGAGATAAACGTGGCTTATAGATAAATTTTATTATTTTTTTGCAATAATATTATAGAAAAATGACATAAAAAGAACTTTAAAAATAGTAAAGGACAAAAAAATGTTTCGAATATTCATAATACCATAAATGTGTTAGACCTGATTTGTTCTTTTTGAAATTAATAGGAAATGACACAAATGCCTCAAAGGTATTTCTTTTATAAAGAAACAACCCCCACCCAGCCTATTGCCGGCAACCAACGATTGCTAGTGATATACCCCTACAGGCGGTGGATCTCCGATGGTTGGGTGGCCGGCTACCAGCAGTGGAGCTCTAGTGAGAACAATTATTGACAAAATAACGAGATTTGCTAAGAAATTTATGACATTTCATTAGGTTTTAACAGCTTTCGTTTATCATGTAACAAATCTACACTATCAGGTTTTTTTACAAGTTTTGTTAAAGAATTCACGATATTTTATTAGGTTTTAACAACATTTGTTTATTAAGTGACAAATTTAAATGAAAGTTGTCAAAACTAAATGAAATGTCGTAGCTTATCCTCCGGAGCCAGCCAATCCAAGCATGACAGCCCCAGTTCGGGATTTGCTAGTTTCTGCGACAAACTGGCAACCTCATCTTCTCAGTTATCTTATAATCCATCTATCGATAAATCAACTATAATACCGGCGACCACCGAAGATGATAACGCCGGTTATGAGAAACATGAACCTGCAAACACGCGTGCGTCTTCGTAAAATGGACTCCGAAAAACAATCACAGTGAGTCAAAGGCCCATCAAAAGACAAGGAAGTCCAGAAGTTCATCTGAGTCATTGGATCACTTAATGTCTGAGAGAAAAAGGAGACAACAACTCTCTGAGAAGTTTATTGCGCTTTCAGCTACAATTCCTGGCTTGAAGATCAGATAATTCATTCACTTTTCAATATGCCCCTCATTTTAACATTACTTTATATATGTGTGTATATATTATTCATCGGTTTTATTGAGCTCAGTATCCTTAACACTGAGGGTAGATATCATTGTATAAGGATTAACACTGTGTTTGGATAGAATGAAAAGTATGAAAAGAGAAAAAACTAGTAAAGAAAGCAGGCAGTAAGCAAAAATTAGAGGTTAAATTATACATAATCGCTTAAACTTTGAACCATATATAGATAACTTATGAAACTTTATTAATGTGAAGATGATTAGGGAGTTTTAGAAAAAGTAAGTCAGATTAATTAACTCAACTAATTTCTTTAATCTCATCAAATTAGATAAATAGGTTTTATATTAAGTATCAGAGGGAGTATGTCCAAAGTGAGTGTGGAGCATTGGGGGGGAGGGGGGGGGGGGGCGGCGGAGAGGAAAGAATAAGAAAGAAAGAAAGAACGCGTGACTCGTGTGACTCATGATTCATGAGGGAGAGTATGAGGACAAGAATCATACAATAATATATACTGATCGAAAGGAGACAAACGTGGCTCAGATAAATTTTATTATTTACTTCCAACGATATTATTTTATCAACTTCTAAATAATAATATATTAATATACACCCTCAATATATATATATATATATATGTACACACAATTATTTTAAGAGGTATTTTTATTTCATATTCTTTTTGTAATAACTGAATTTTATATATTAGTATATATTTTAAGTCATAGCAAACTCAAAGTTCTAAAAGTAGGATGTGGTATAACTCCTGACCTCTCACTTATAAATGAGTTTTCAAGTCACTAGATTACAAATTATTGGCGAAATGCCTTATATTTTGTATAAGATGAAGTTATATATACATTTATGTTTATTGTTTGATTTGTTTATATTATAAATCACTTTGAACATATCTTATTGGAATGGAGGATTTTTTTTTTTTTTTTAACTAAAAAAACCAAGTAAAACTTTAAAACCCATTAACTCAGTATAAAATTTTAATAAATTTTCAACTTACAATTGATCATAATGGTTTGGTTTTCATACATGATAACCATATCCATTATGATCATACAATCGATGCTTAAAGTCATACTCCTCCTACCTCTTTGTCTTTTAGGTGGAGGGTAGGTGCTCGCATATTTCATCAAATCCTAGTTCCTTCCTGTTTCATGTGAACTGCTGAGAGAACCCTAATCCTTTCCTCTTTCATGTTCATAGCTAGGTCTTAGAACGGAAGAGCCCAAAAAGGCTTCTTGATCGGACAGTGTAAATGAAACTCACGAGCTAGCCTTCTCTCACCGCCATCGCGACCCTCGACCTTAAGCATAGGCATGCACGTTCAACGGTAAAAAAGGCAGCGTCCTCAAACACACAAGTATGAAAATGGATCGAGTGGCAGGGCCAATATAATCCATCGTCTCTAATTTCACATACTCAAAAGCTTCGCCAGAGAAAGAAGATTGGGAGCGAGACAGAGTTTGAAATTAATACAGCGATCCAGAAAAGGCAAGGAGCTGTGAAACAACCTGTTCATTTAATTTGGGAATCTCCAACTGTACGTACGTTCTTCCCACCAGCTTGGTTCGATTTGTGATGATTTGATATTGGTTGTTCTTTTAATTTGATTTTTCTCTTAGGATATGGATCATAAGAACGATTTCTTCAATGAACTCAACCCTCATGCCGCTGCCTCAAAGCTGAAGATGATGATGATCATCATCATCATCAAGACACAATATCTTCTTGTGAAAAAAATGAGCTGTGATGATAATTGCTTCAGAATTAATAATCAACAAAGCATTGCCTGAGGTTGAAGTAAGAGTCTTACACAACCAAGTTCTCTAAACTTGTTACCATGTAACTTGTCAATTAGTTGCTCTAAACTTATCATTGGGGTAAAATTGTACTTTTATATTTAGAATTAATAGCACCAAGATCCTTTAAGATTTTACTATAATTTGATACTTTCAAGGGACCTAATTGTAATTAATTCTGTTAATTGGGACCTAGTTACAATTTTCCCAATCTATTATTCCCTCTTTGACCTTCCTTAACTGGAAAGTAAAGTGCTCGCAATCATAATTCCTTCCTATCTCACGTGGACAGCAGAGACAAATCCCTAACTCCTTCCTATCTCTTCTCTAAAGCCTTCATCATCGGACACTGCAAATGGAACTCACGCCCTATCCTCTCTCGTCGTAGTCACCGTCGCCGCTCTCGGCCTTAAGCTTAGCCATGCACGTTCAACTACATAAAATAGATCCAGAGGCAGCACCATCCATATATATTCTCTCTAATCTCTCATACTAGCTAACTCCTCAATACTCAAAACTCACAGCTAGATCCAGAAGAAGAAGATTGAAAGCGATCGATCGAGACTGAGTTTGAAATAAATACAGCGATTCAGAAACATCTGGAAGAGCCTCAAGAGGAAGAAACGCAAGGAGTTGTGAAATTAAAGAAACTTTTGATTTGGGCATCGATCTCCAACTGTACGTATCAGGTAATATCTTCCCAATACTGGCTTGGTTCGATTAAATCTCTATGAATGCAAGATTTGTGATGAAATAATGTGTATGCACATGTTAGATCTTGGTTAATTTCTTTTTCTTTTTTTAATATATATACAATGCTTTGCGTATGCTAGGACTGTTCTTGATACTCAGTTCATGTTAATTATTGGCTTTCTAGTTTTATATTCCGACTACTCTCTGCTTTGTGCTCACTAAGTGTTCGAGATTTTTCCTTTGAGCTAGGTTTCCTTTTGTTTACAATTTGAAGTTTGTACTCATTAATTTAATTTGGTTATATTAAGGAAATTAATTAAGTTAGTTTATATGACATATATTTTCCAAAACACTTTAGTTATTTTCCTTAATTTTTTTAATCGCGCTCTTAATTGATTGTTATTGAGTAATCATCAATAGTGATAAATTAGGAAAATATTAATAAATATGGGAAATAGATCTTACATTTAGAGCCGATATCAATTCCCCATTTAGGTCTTTTTTTTTTTTTTTGCCATAATTCCCCATTTAGGTCATACATTAAGGTTAGGAGGAGATTCAATTTATGGTTGACAGACAAACTTAAGCTTCATAAGGCGTTCAAGCTTTTGGGTTTGGGTAATTAACTTGGTTTACAAGAAGTGATGTTTATTAGGTTAATGGATTTCCCAAAAACATACTTAACACCTTTCTTTGATTCAGATACTTGGATTGAATCTTCTTAAAAGCATTTACAGAGAATCTTTGTTACAAAATTGCCAAATGTTTACATGAATTTGGATACTCGTGTGATGTGAAATGTTCATATCATTCTGGGACTTAAAAATTAAAAAAATAAAACATAAACATGTTTATTGTATATTAGCGCATACGAACGTAATTACAACTTATGAACATAAATATTGACCTACTAGACCATGCAGCATGAAATCTTTTAGAGCCTTCGCATGTGTATACTATTAGGATGAGCAAATGTTACAAGCATAAAACAGTAAGTATATGTTTGGATATGATTGAGATTAAAAAACAATTTCGCAACTTAGCTTCTGTATATTTTTAATCTTTTAAGTTTAGGTCGGGTTCCATTTTAATCATTTAACTTTAAAAAGTATGTTTTTAGTCCTTTTAAGCTAACACTGTTAACTTCATTAACAGAAAATGATTAGTCAGCAAATTTAAAATGCTGACATGTATTTCCATAAAATTGATGTTAAAATGTAAACATAAAAGTAATCATATTAAAGAATAAAAATTTGGACACGTAAGCATTTTAAATTTGTTGAGACATCATTTTCCATTAGTAAAATTTATTAACTTAAAAGGAATAAAACACATTTTTTTAAAGTTAAATGACTAAAATAGAATTTCATCTAACTTAAACCATAAAAAATATACTTTACCCTTACAACCTTCAAAAGTTATTTTCATATAGCTGCTGTCATATAAAACTGCACTTTAACTCAAAGGAGATACGGATGCAACAGGCTTTAAAATATAAAAATTTAAAATATCCATTGAAATGTCTTAATTCCTATACAGTTCCTAAAATTGTGGAATTAATTTTTGTGAAATGACTTAATTGCCCTCACATAAAAAAATTCACCCTAGCACCCAGACAATTTTTGGTCAAAGGAAGTAGTGTTTGATCCCACCACTTCTTGACTCCCAAAAAGATGTAGTATATAAGTATTGGGCCACTAAAACTTCTTAATAATATAATGTAAAATATTACTATCTCCCGTCTTTATTATAAGGCCTACGTTAATGAATAACTTGAACTGCAAAATGGGTCTTATATATTAAGGACTGAAGGAGCACATAAAATAACTATAAAGTTTTAAGATATATATATATATATATATATGAAATGAACATTTGGACAAATAACAACTTTCATAATAAATGACAAGAACAACTTAGCCGGTGACAAGTTATTTGTTTGTGTTAATCGCTTCACAAATGACAAGAATATCTCAAATGTATTTATTGACGACAAGTTTTAGGGTTTTGCATGTAAATGACAAGAATAACTAAGCAAAATGACAACCTTTGCTCGACAAATATTAAGTTGCTAAGTGAGCCCATGCATAACAATTAATTTTTTTTGAAATTATTTTAAAGCATTTGGAAAGGCCAAATGAATGTATACATGCATGCTTGTGTGATTGGTGAGATTAATTAAACAAGACCACGTTAGTTTTATCCAAATGGCTTAGGATTGGCTTTTTTTAAATACTTCTGTGAGATGCTTAATGCTTTTTTTCACACACAATCAACTCCCAAATTTATTAATTTGATTGTTCATTTTATCCTTTTAGGGTCTAATGATCCATGTTCCATATATTTCCATATTTATAATATCTTTAAGAAATCTAATTTTGGTGTTGTGATTTTCCTTTTAGGTTATGGATAAGGACGATTTTTTAAATGAACTCATCCTCAACGACTCAGTTTATGAGGAGGACCTCTTTATTAGGGAGATCCTTCCCCAACCTTGTTTCTCTTCCGTGAGTGACATTATCAACAGTATCACCACCGCTGATACTGGTGGTGCTGCCGTAACAACCACCACTGTCAGTAGCTTATCCTCCGGCGCCAGCCAATCCAAACATGACAGCCCCAGTTCGGGACATGCTAGTATATGCCACAAACCGGTAACCTCATCTTCTCAGGCAACATATATTCTATCTTTCGATAACTCAACTATAATACCAGCGACCACCGATGATAACGCCGGTTATGAGAAACGTGACCCTGCAAACACGCGTGCTTCTTCGCTAAAACGGACTCCGGAAAACAATGAGAGTGAGTCAAAGGCCCATCAAAAGAAAAGAAAGAATAGAAATTCATCTGAGACATTGGATCACATAATGTCTGAGAGGAAAAGGAGACAACAACTCTCTGAGAAGTTTATTGCCCTCTCAGCTACAATTCCTGGTTTGAAGAAGGTCAGTCTAATTCATTCACATTTCAATATGCCCCTCATTTTAACATTATTCTCCCCCCCCTCTCTTTATATACATATATATTATTTGAGCTCACGATCCTGTAACACTGTTTGGATAGAGTGAAAAGAGAGAGAACTAGCAAAGAAAGGCCCCTATTGGATAGTAAGCAAAAGTTAGAGGTTAAATTATACATAATCCCTTGAACTTTGAACCATATACAAATAACTGTTGGAGCCTTACAATGAAGTCCTTAAACTTATATTTATGCAAAAAAAAAAAAAAAAAAAAGAAAACAAACAAACAAACAAACTCTCACATTATTAATTTTGCACATAACTTATATACAAAGAACTTTAAGTTTAGAGGTTATCTACACATCAATTGGAGTTTGTAGCATTTATATGCAGAGAAAAGGTATATAGTTTACAGCTTGGGTTATTCAAACAGACTAGGGAGATTTATTATGAAATTTTAAAAGTTCAGAGCGGTAGTCACTTGTGGTTTAAAATTCATGAGAGTTTTGTTAAATGGCAAAACTGAGGTCTATTTGCTCATCTTCATTAGGTCCAATTCTTCAATCAAATATTGTCATGTGTAATATTTATTATTAATAATGGTCTAATAGAATTTTGAAATTTTGTCAATGTGAATTTTTATTATTAAGAAAAGCCACACGACAATATTTAATTGGCGAATTGGACCTGATGTGTACAAGCAAGTGAACCTAAATTTTGTCTAGGTTTAATTTAGTCAAAATTAAATAAGAAGGAAAGAGAGAGTAGGCCGAAAAAAAAGGAATCATGCGGCCCACATTTTTCTCACCAAGGATTTTAGAGAGAAAACATTCTTTTAAAAATACCTCAAGAAAAGAAAAAGAGGCGTGGAAACTATATATATTTTTTAATAAAAGCATTATTGTCATGATAAAATTAGCCATTTTACTAATTTCTATGTGTTTTCTGGCTCCTATTTTCTTTTTCTTTTTTATGCATGCACAACAGATCGACAAGTCGTCTGTACTAAGCGAAGCTATCAATTACATGAAGAAACTTAAAGAACGAGTGAGAGAGTTAGAGGAACAGAACAAGAAGATTAGAGATGATGGCGAGTCATTATTATTAACGTCAACCATAAAGAAGAAACCCTCATGCCACCTCCTCAACGCCGAAGATGATCATCGTCATCATCAAGACACAATATCTTCTTCTGAAACCATGAGTACCTCTGAAGATAAATGCTTCAGAATAATCAACGAAGTATTGCCTGAGGTTGAAGCAAGAGTGTTGCACAACCAAGTTCTCATTAGAATCCTCTGTGACAAGCACAAAAATGTGATGCTTACTATATTGGCCCAACTCAACAGCCTCCATCTCTCCATTATCAACTCTAGCGTCTTGAACTTTGCCAATTCCGCTCTTGATATCACCATTATAGCTGAGGTACGTACACATTCATCTATACACGCTATAATTATATATACATACATGTATATATATATACATGCATGTATGTATATATAGAGGAAATTTCAAGGGATATCAATAAGATGAAAACTTATCAGAAGATTACTGAGAAATCCTCATAGCAAAATTTATTGGCTAAAACCCAGTTTCTTAAATGGGTGCTCAACTCTTCTTCAGCTGTGTATAACATGTCTTTAGTTATGTGTAAATGTCTTTCATTTTGCGTATTCTTGAAGTGTGGTTTATAGTACTCCGTTTTGGTCATTCATATGTCAATAAATAAATTAGTTAAAATTTGATACACGAAGGACAAAACGTAGCCCAAAGATGTGCTGTGCCCCGTCTACTTCTATATATTTAATATTCATAATATTTTAGAATGAATTCATAGTTCCTTGTACTCCAGTGGGATAAAACTTTCCCATTAGATGTGAAATGGGGTCACACGTTCAATCCCACTTATAACATCAAATAATTAGTAACTCCACTTCTAATTAAAAAATAGAATATAATTCATACTTTTATATATTGATCACTTTACATAAAAATGGCGCATTGATTAATTATTTTTATAAAATTATTCTTTAAATCATTAAATGTGATATTGGCTCTTGAAGGAGACTGTGCGGGTGTTGACCCACCACGTGGAGTGGTCCTCTAATTTTTCTCTTCATGCATTCTTTTTAGTTGGGCCCTTGATCATAACCTATTTGATTTTGAAAAACATTTTTTCCCCAAAATTATGTTAGTTTTCCACTTTTTAGGGTTTGTTCAGTGACCTATATTAAGCACGAAAATGGTAATTCTGAAAAGGTGAAGCACTTACTTTTTCGGGACATGATTTGATGAAGCACTTGTGGGAATTACAACAGCAATTTGATGTGGAATTTTTTTTGGGGTTATGTGTGAAGATTGAGGAACACAAAATAGCTGTGAAGGAAGTTGTGAAAAAGCTTCGATTGGCCCTGTTGGAGACCTCTCACAACCAGTAAAAGTGATCCCGGTTCAACCATAATATTTTAAAGTGGTAGAGAAATTTTGAACAAGAAATTGGAAGGTGATATTATTTTGCTTATTATTTCACTTTTGATGAATTTTTTTAAAGGGAAGAGGCGTATGACTTTAAGCATCCATTATATGATCATAAATAAGATCGTAATCTATCATATCTCATTGGTGTTGAAATGCTTTAAATTGCTTATTCCTTGCAAATGGAACATTTACTTTTGAAAATTTTGTTTTGCTTTCTCTTGATCTCCCTTGGTATTGATTTGCTTTGCTCATTAGTGCAAATGATAACTGTGGGGAGTTCATAAACCATGATTTTTGTATAATTTATCCCACCTTATTTATTTATTTATTTTGGAAGTCATTTTAGGCTAATTTGGACTTATTAAGAAATATTTAGATCAATAGCCAATTTTAGGAAATAAGATGAATCTGAATTAATTATGATATTATAGGGATTAAATTGTTAACATCTTAATTGCTATTTTGTGAAGGACTAATATTTCCTAATATATGATAGATCACGATCTTATTTAATTCTTGCAGAGTAAGGAAAAGAAGATTATGAAATCATATGGTGCAGAATTATTTTTAGAAGTTTGAAGAAGTTCCAATGTCGGAGTTTGAATAAGTTAATTAAATTCTAAGGAGCTCAAATTTTATACCCAAAGCTCTCTTATTCTCCTATAAAGATTAACCTAGCGGTCACATAATTTTACACGCTCTCCTTGGAGAGCTATGGCTCATTCCCAAGCCACGCACTCACGCACTCCCAAAACAACTTCTTCATATACCATTCAACCCTTCTCGTACCTTGCTTCCACAATCACTCACGGACCCACCCATAAATTCCCTATCAATCATCGTGTTCATGACTTGGTCAAAGCTTGGGGGGAGGACAATTTCCATGGAAGCTTGAGTTAACTTGGAAAGAGCATGGAGAAAGCTAGAGCCTAGTTGCTTACACTTGAAGACCACAAGGGAGTGTCTTTCCTTTTATCAATTTGTTTCAAGACTTGATGTTATTTAGTTTTAGATAATTATGAGTTGTATTAATTGAGAACAGTCTAGTTTTAGATTGTAGATATATCTCTTTAGGATTAGATTGATATTTTGGATTGATTTGTATTTGAGACAATTGCTGGAATTCTTATTTGTAAACCTTTGATTGTTAGTTGAATTGTTAATTGAGTTTTCATTATTAATTTAATTGTCAATTTGGTTTATTCTCTTGATTCTTTAATTGAGTTGGTTAATTGTCTAATTGTTTAATTAGACAATTGTAAACATGATTTCCAAAATTAATTTTGTGAATATTGGTTTTAATGGTTTAATTAACTAGCGTTTATTCCATTATGAGTTCTCTAGTAAATTAAGTATTATTGAACTTAAGAGTTTTTCATGTTTCAATTAGGTGATTAGGCTCATTAATCCCTCTCTTTTACCGATCTCCCTTTGGTCTAATTAATTAATTTGGGCTTAGAAAGTTAATTCCATGTAAATCCAAAGTTATTCCCTTCACTATACTAAAGTAAACCTTCATTACCTTGTCTTATTTGATTTTCTTAGCTATTAGTTTATTTCTTTTCCTTAGGATTTTAATCCCCCTAATCACAAAAAAACCCCCCAAAATTGCGTTTCAATTTATTTAGATTATTTTCATTCTACTATAGATTTTAGAGTCATTTGCATTTTGCATTTATTAAAATAGTCTCTTGCATTTTAATTTAGGTCAATTCCACTAAATTTTTCACCTAAATCAATTCTAAAGAAAAACCCACAAATTGCTTCTTGGGAGAAAGACCTAGATTGCCACTATATTGCATTAGTAGTTGGTCCTAGTTTAATTGATTGCTTTAGCGACAACGAAAAGGTAAAATTTTGTTTAGGGTTTTGTGAAGTGGAATGGAAAAGGTTTCACAGGTTATTGAGTCTAACGGGCTTGTCCCTGTAAATTTTTGTCCATGGAATTCAGGATGAAATGGATTTGAGAAACTTGTCATATGAGAATGATGCATCATTCTCATATGACAAGTTTTGAAAATCCAATCTTCATGAGTAGCAATGATAACAAGAGAGAATATCACGGTGAAGAGCTTGTAGGGGAAGAGCTCACTGCAGGGGTTTAAGTAGGTGAGTTTAGTTAGAGATTTATGAAAAGGTACATTAAATTAGAGTAGTTGGGGGACAAGTCGTTTGAAAGTTTACATGACAGTTGTTTCGTAATAAAGGTCATTTTTGCATTCATAATTTACGGTCAATTGTTACAATAATTATGTTTTTGTTTTTTTGCTGATATAAGGTTGGAAAATATATCATTTGTAATTGTTACATGATGGTTGTTTCATAAGTACCATCATTTTTGTGATTCAATAAATGATGGTTACTAATTACAACTGTTATGTTTTTATTTTTGCTGATACAAAAGTGGAAAAAAAATCATTTGTAATTGTTATATGACGGTTATGTTGTAAGAACCGTCATTGTTGTAATTCAAACAATGACGGTTATTAACTATAGCTGTTTTTTTATATTTTCGCGAATTTCACCTCTCAATATATGATGTTGCACATATTTAATTGTTATATGTTTTAGTATCATATATTCTTGTGCGACCTCTACTTCAATATACATGACTTGTATTTGCTGTAGCCGTAATTTATTAAGCATTATATATATATATATATATATATATATATATATATGCGAATTTGCAGTAGTGATTAGAATATTTGCTTTAGTAGGACACAATTTGTGAGTAGACTTTGGTCTTAAATGTGAGAACACTTTTCATTTTATCTCTCATATTTATCATTTTGAATGTAATTTGTCTAACTTATAAATTGGTATATAATCTAATGTTACATATAAGTATTTTAGAGAGACTATGTCACATATATTATAATTAAGTAATTCATTTTGCTTCTTTAATCTACTCAAAGATGGATAGGTCTTACACCGAGGAGAATAAAAGTACTACTTATGTATTGAAGATTAATGGAGACTAGAAAATACCTTATAATTAGAAACGGCTAAATAGTTGAACAATCTATACATATATTGCAATGGGGTGATGCTAGTAATATAAATACTCTCTCGGCTCCTTAATGTAGGACTTGATTGAGGAGTTGATCGTGATTCTAAATGTGAAACCTATTTTTTTTATATTTGTCAATCTTTTTCTAATTTAGCTCTATTAATGCTTTCTCAATAATAATTAAGTAATAGAGGGATGGAAGGAAATAATGAAGATGATCAGGGTGTTTTAGAAAAATAAGTCATATTAACTAACTCAATGAACTTCTTTAATCTTATCAAATTAGATAGATATATTTTACATTAAGAACTGGAGGGAGTATGTCCGAGGTGACTGTGGAGTGTGAGGGGGGGGGGGAGAGAGAGAGAGAGGAAAGAATATAAAAGAAAGAAAGAGCGCGTGACTCGTGTGACTCATGACTCATGAGGGAGAGTATGAGCACAAGAATCATACAATAATATATATTGAAAGAAAGGAGACAAACATCGCTCATAGATAAATTTTATTATTTACTACCAATAATATTATTTTATCAACTTCTCTGATCCATTTGGAGGTATTTGTATTTCATATTCTTTTTTTTTTTTTTTTGTAATACTTGAATTTTTATATATTAGCATATATTTTAAGTCATAGGCTCATAGCAGACTGAGTTCTAAAAATAGGATGTGATAAAAAGACAGGAGGGAGTTGGACGTAAGAAATTGTATCTACCCTATATTCATGATATGATCATATAATGGACGCTTAAAGTATAGGCCCACCATACTCCTCCTTCCTCTGTCTGTTTGCGTGGAGAGTAAGTGCTCGCATATTTCATCAAATCCTAATTCCTTCCTATTTCATTTCATGTGGACAGCTGTGAGAGAGAGAACCCTAATCCTTTCCTCTTCCAAAAATGCTTCATGGTCGGACACTGCAAATGGAACTCATGAGTTAGCCTCCGCCTTAAGCTTAGACACATGCAGGATCGCCGCACGTTCAAACACACAAATATTAAATTAATACAGTGAAACAACCTGTTCAATTGGGAATCTCCAACTGTACGTACATAGCAGGTACTCCCTCTGGTTCTTAATATTAGATATATTTGAGGGAGATGATCTTGGTTCTAAATATAAGATATAGTTTTCATATTTATCAATAATTTTCTAATTTACTCCTATTGATGCTCCCTTAACAATAATTAAGAAGAAGAGGGAATGAGCGAATTAAGAAAGGTGACTAGAGTGTTTTTATAAATACATGTCACATTAACTAATTAACTTAACTAACTTTCTTAATCTAATCAAATTAAGTAAATGTGTCTTTTATTAAGAACCGGAGGAATACTTCACCAACATGTTTTTATGTAATTGAGGAAAACTTTAAAACTCATTACTCTGGCTAAATATTTAATAACTTTTCAAACTTTTCCCTATTAAATGTATGTAATTTTAAAATTAAATAACAACGTTTAATGTCGGCGCTAAAGGAAAGTAATAATAACATACACAGATATACCAACGTTTAACTAACGAGGGAGCAAAAGGAAACTAATGATAAAAGAAATTAATGACACGCCTTATAATTACTAGGCAAAAGTACTTCTCCTTTCTTTATCTTATAAATGGGATGAGTGATATATAAGAAAATAAATAAACAACCTATCAAAATAAATAAATAAAGAGACAGGAGGGAGTTGTACGTAAATCTATTATTATGATCATATAACGGATGCTTAAAGTATGGTCCAGGCCCACCATACTCCTCCTCCCTCTTAGCCAATCCTAATTTCCTTTTCATTACGTGTGGACAGCAAAGAGAAATGCCTAATCCTTTCATCTTCCATGTTCATAACTAAGCCTGGTAAATTAAACCACCAAAGTTGATCGGTTCCCAGATCGAATTGGCCATATAAGTCCATATCTTACTATATGTCAAACTTATAAAATTTTCGAAAACAACGAAAAAGCCAACACATACGTTGTCAACTAAAATCAAATGACTATCTTATACACTGAACTTTAATCCCATGTTTTTTTTATCATAACTTTAATCCCATGTTTGGAAGGTAAAATCATATAAATATTGAAGGTAACATCATACACTCAACTTCTTGACTATATATTTAATATTTTCCATTATTGTGTTGCTATCCTATCACTTTATTGCGACAGCATTAGCCTCATGAAAAAAAATTGGGTTAATATAGTCTTTATCCCCTCAAATCTGTTCTCATTTTGTTTTTAGTTTATCAAGTTTCAAATCATTGGTTTTAGTCTCTTAATGGAGAAAATTATTTATGTTTTTAATAAATTATAGTATTAATATTTTAAATTGATTAAAACTTAAAGGACCAAAAACTTATAGTTTGAAACTTGATTGGCTAAAATTAAAATGAAGGGGAATTTGAGGTGTAAAAAATTATATTAACCAAAAAAATTTTATATCACAATATCAAGATTTTCTCAACAGCATTTTGGATAAATATAAGATTGATAACTTGCACACAGCTACAATTCTTTTGCGAGTTTTTCTCACCCCTTGCGTCTACAAAAAAGATAGATGCATGGTCTGATATTGGGAAAAACGAAAACTCATTGCGCTTTTAAGCCTTGTATATCCATACAATTGAAGAAAACCTTAATTATGGCAACTGGCAAGTCAGTATGGAGAATTTTTTAAGCAGTTTTTCAAAAATATAATTCTGAAAAAATAGTAGTTATAACTGTTATTATAATCATAATTAAGCGAAAACGAAAAGTATAGGAAGCAAGGAATGGGGGAGGATGGCGAAACACAGCCGAACTCGTCCATCCACGCTGGCAATCCTTTCACTGCCAAATGGCCAATGAAGTCAAAGCACTTTTTAAGGAAGACACTCACTCAATAATAATTTCGGACGATAGGAAACGAGGGAATTAATAAAAATAATTAGGGTATTTTAGAAAATACATGTCAGATTAACTAACTTAATAAACTTCCTTAATATAATCAAATTAGATAAGTATGTCTTATATTAACGATAGGAGGAGTAATATCTTCCCACTAGCTTGGTTCGATTTGTGATGATTTGATACAATGATCGATTTCTTTTTATTTTATACGTTGCTTTAGGTATTCTGGGACTGTTCATAATCTCAGTTCATATTATTATTGGCTTTCCAGTGTTATATTCTGACTTGTCTCTACTTTGTGCTAAGTGTTTGATATTATTCCTGTGAGCTGGGTTTTCTTTTGCTTACAAATTGAAGTTGGTATTTATTTAAGGTTGGTAGAGAATATGGATCATAAGAACGATTTTTTCAATGAACTCAACCCTCATGCCACCACCTCAAAGCTGAAGATGAGCATCATCATCAAGACACAATATCTTCTTCTGAAACAATGAGCTTTGGTGATAAATGCTTCAGACTAATCAACGAAGCATTGCCTGAGATTGAAGTAAGAGCGTTACACAACCAAGTTCTCATCATAATCCTCTGTGAGAAGCACAACAGTGTCATGTTTACTATATTCGCCCAACTCAAAAGCCTCCATTTCTCCATAATCAGCTCCAGCGTCTTAAACTTTGCCAATTCCGCTCTTGACATCACCATTATAACTAAGGTACGTGCACATTCATCTATACACGCTATAATTCTATCTATATATATATATATATATGTATAGAGGAAATTTCAAGGGATTTCAATAAGATGAAAACTTGTGAGAAGATTACTGAAAAATCCTCATAGCAAAATTTATTGGCTAATACCCAATTTCTTAAATGGGTGTGCAACCCTTCTTCAGCTCCGTATAACATGTCTTTAACTATTAGCAAATTTCTTTCGTTTTGCATATTCTTTAAGTGTGGTTTAATTTATAATACCCCTTCAGCTAGTCCTTCATGTGTCATCAACAAAATATTAGTTAATATTTGATACACAAAGGACCAAAAGGTAGTCCAAAGATGCGCTATGCTCCCTCTAATTCTATATATTTATCATCTTTTTGAATGAGTTCGTAGTCCCTATAGTCTAGTTGCATAAAAATTCACCGATATAGGGGGATCGCAGGTTTAATTCCACTTATAACCTTGGGTAATTAGTGACTCCACTTCTAATTTAAAAATATAATAAATTCATACTTTTATATATATTGATCTCTTTACATAAAAATGGAGCATTCATTAATATTTTTAGAAAAATTATCCTTTAAATCATTAAATTCTAAATTGGCTTGATGGAGACTGTGCGGGGGTTGACTCACCACGTGGAGTAGTCCCCCAATTGTTCTCTCCATGCATTTTTTATTTGAGCCCTTGATCATAAACTATTTGTTTTTTCAAAAAAAAAAATTAATCCAAAATAATATTTGTTTTCAACTTTTTAGGATTTGTTTAGAGAATTATATTAAAGACGAAAATAGTAATTTGCTAAAGGCGAAGCACCTTCTTCTTTCGTAACATGAAGCACTCGTATGGGGGTTTTACAACAGCAATTTGATGTGGAATTTTTTTTTTTGGTTATATGTGAAGGTTGAGGAACACAAAATAGCAGTGAAGGAAGTTGTGAAAAAGCTTCGGTTGGCTCTGTTGAAGAGGTGTCACAGCGAATAAAATTGATCACAGTTCAACCATATACAATTATAATTATATCTATATATATATGGGTGACGCAAAATAACAATGTTTTACACTTTGAGCACCCAACAGAATTGTCTTTTGTTAGATGCAAACATGGTCATAAACAATTTTAAAGGTAGCTAATTGGACAACTCCATTAAGTAACCCTAATTTCTGTCCATTATGTACGTTGTGGGGCTCATGATTCTACCAGGTGGCCTGAGATCTGGCTCAGATGTGTTCATTAAAACTAGCGCTAACATCTATCCATTTAGTAGCCCTAACTGCTCCGATTACTCTGGCAAGAACAATGGTTGACAGCGACGACCCCATTGAGGTTGAAGACAGACGGCTCTGACTCCTAGAAGACAACAGACGCTGGCTCGTTGTCTTCTCCATCCCTTGATCTGCAACGCGAGTTGTCTGCCCCTTCGACTGTGGTGACTTATCTCCCCCAGTGATGATGGTGACTCGTCTCCCCCAGCGACGGCGGCGGACTTGTTTCGATCAGTGGAGTGCAACTTAGCCAAGTGACGATTTGGGTCTTCGATTTTTCTAGTTTTGGGTTTTTTTTCAAGTTCCTTCGATTAGTAAATTTGGAGGAGTTTTGTTTCATGTTCGTTCAAGAAAATGTTCATATTTATTCCTCTTTTTTAATTTGATTGATCCATTTATGTTGCACGTTAAGACCAATGGAGGTGCAACTCAGCCAAGAGACGATCTGGGTCTTCAATTTTTCTAAATATGGGTCTTGTTTCAAGTTCCTTCGATTTGTAAATTAAGACGACGTATTTTTTCTGCAACTATCATTGTGAAAGGCGTTCTTTGGGTTGCGTTTCCAGCAACGGTGGTCACATGAAGGTGGTGGACAGCGAATCCTATGGTTGTTGATGCGTGAAGGTGGAAAAGATTTTTTTATCTTGGTATTCTGATATTATAAATATATATTTCAATTAAAAATTATATCCACTTTAAACTATTTCTGCCACATCATCTTGCAAAGTTTGACACATTAGCTTTCAAACTTCGCCACATCACCATGCCTGGTCAAATTTTTCCCTCCTCCCTTGCTTATAACGGTCAATGTAGTTAAACTTGACAGCGTTCTCAATTTAGCTACCTTAAAAATTGTTTATGATCCTATTTGTACCCAATAAAAGATAATAAAAGATAATTTTCTTAGGTATTCAAAGTGCAAAACATTATTGCTATTTTTTCGCCTTCACCCTATGTGTGTGTGTGTGAATGAGCATGTGTTATTTAATTAACCCCTTTAGAAAAAATAACAGCAAAGAAATTTGTTGGGAGTCAACTGAATTTTTTTTAAAAAGGGAAGGGCGTATTTTTTGTGGGGAGGATTAGAAGATTTGCTACTCCCTCCGGTCCTAATTATAAGACAAAGTTGACTTTTTTAGAGAAATTAAGGAAGCCAATTAAATCACTTTAGAGTATTTATATTTTTAGTATCTTTGGATTATATATTAGTTCATTAATCAAGTTACTTAGATTGAAGAAAAAAAATATAAATATAAATATTCTAAAGTGATTTAATTGGCTTCTTTAATTTCTCCAAAAAAGTCAACTTTATCTTATAATTAGGACCGGAGGGAGTATTAAATTAGCGGAGTGTAGAAAATACCTTATAATCAGAAACCGCCATATGTATGTATGTATGTTGAGGTAAAAGAGCAAGCTGTGGGGGGGTTTTTCTTTTTTGTTTTTTTCCCCGGGGAGTGGTGGATGAAAAAAGAAGAAGGCGAGACTCGTGTGACTCGTTGAGGGAGAGTACGAGGACAAGAATCATACAAAAATGTTATATTATTTGAAAAGAGAAAAACGTGGCTTTCACATGAGAAATGAGAGGAGCACGGGTGTGGCTTATAGATTAATATTACTCCTTCCGTTTTTTAATATAAAACATATTTACTTGACTTGATTATATTAAGGAAAATAATTAATATGATATGTATTTTTTAAAATACCCTAATTATCTTTTTTAGGGACTGATGAGCTGGAATTGATTTTAATGAAAATGGATATAAATATCAAGTTTAAAAATATGTTTAGTATGCTCATAAAATTCTTATGAGTTTAATTAAATTTATATATCTTTATTATCAAAAGTGCAAGATACCCTTATTATTAAAAAACCTGACATTCATAGACACCACTGCCACCCCTCACACTCACCGCTCTCGATGATTACCACCAGGGAGCCAGCGGCAACCACTAGAATCAACAAACAGCTACAAATTATGAATTTATATTTCATTTTAGAAATATGAAACCAAGTCAAAAAACCCATCCTTATCAGTTTACTCCCATTGGTTAATGAGAAAGAGATCAGACCAGCAACATCATGAGGCTTGCCATTTCTACAGATTTAATGCCTTTGTTGTACCAGTAACAAGGTTTTGAGTGTCCGAAGGTGAAATTGAAAATCCATATCTGATGAATCTTGCGATTTCTGCATAGAATTGATGTTTCTAAAGACCTTATGAACGGTTGTCATCACCGTTTTCAGCAGCTGCAGAAGAAGCTTCGTGAAGGCCGTTATTTGTTCCAGAGAACCGCTGCCATGTTGTCCTTGCCTTTGTTGTCATAATCACCAGTGAGTGAGCATACGGTCCGCATGGGTGGAGAGATGAGGTCACCATCGTTGTCGGTGAGTGAGCAGAGGTCGCCGCCGTCGCCAGTAAGAGAGCATAGGAGGCCGTCGTTGTCATTGAGGGGGGAGGTTGATAGGATAGAGGAGAGTAAAAGTGGAATACGATGACATGGTACTTGTTTGGGAAGCTTTAAAATAACACTTTTTAAGCACTTTTCCACAAATCGACATAAAATTCCTCTCACAAACTTATTTTAAATATTGTAAAAGAATTTCCAAAAAACTAAAACAAAATTATAAAACTTAGCTTTTTTTATGCAAGCCAATTCCATCAAAATTGATGGAATGACTTCTACATATGGAACCCAATTTCATGACCAACTCTTTGTACCAAACAAACTTCATCATGGAGATGAATTCCATTTCCATATCCATCCTTTCCAATTCTAGCATACCAAACGGGCCCTTAGTTCCCTCCATCCCTCTCCTCTTTGATTATTATTGAAGAACCATTAATAAAGGTAAATTAGGAAAAATATTGACAAATGTGGGAAATAAGTCTTACAGTTATGACCTAGATCAACTTCCTAGTTAGATCTACATTAAGAGCCAGGAGAGTATCAATTTATGGTTGATATATATAGACAAACTTAAGCTTCATAAGGAGTTCAAGTTTCTGGCAAAAAACAAAACGGAGTTCAAGTTTTTGTGCTTGGGTGATTAAGTCGACCTGATAAGCAAATGGACCTAAATTTTGTCTTGCATTAATTTAGTCAATTTTTTTTTTTTTTTGATAAGTGATCAAAATGCTATATATAAAAAGACTAGTACAAAGTCCAAATATTACAAACTAAAATAAAAAGACGGACATGAGTTCAAAAATTGTAAAAACCCAGAAGATAAAGAAGAAGCTATCTGAATTGTAGAAAAACTAAAGTCAGTTAAGGAAAACATAATATCTTGATGAGGATATTGGCTGATTCTTTGAAAGCTTCAGCAGGAGGTAGAAAAAGCCTTTTTAAGGCAAAAACTTCCAAAGTGTCCTTCCTTGAAAACAAAAAGAAAGCAGAATTTATGATCCAATATAAGTAAGCCCGAAAACAGACGAGACCACAATGAGGCCTTTGTGAAGAATCCTTTCTCCAAGCAATATGTTGAAGAGATTGACCTTGAAAACAAATCCAAGATTTGTAATAGATTTTCCTTCTGAATTTGTGCTTTTGCAATATGATAGTCCACCATTCTTTGTGTAAGTTAAAATCCAAGGCGCCAAAAGAATTTACTGTCAAACCATTAGAATGAAGTCCTGTTGTACGAGGTTGGAATGCTAAGCAGATAAAAGACAGTGAGTGCTGCACTTCCTTGATGGTTGATTGAGGAGATGAGATACTACCATGATGAAGAGCCAAATTTCTTTTACGCCAAAACGGCATTCAAAAGTAATATTATTGAGTGCAAGACTATATGAAAGCCATCCTTTTCCAAGTTCAAAGGAGTTTCTTTAAGCCACAGCTGAAAAGTTTGAAAATCATTCATAGGAAGCCTTATGGATAGGCAACCAAACCATACAGCACGGGAAAAAGGACATGAAACAAAGATATGATCCAGAGTCTCCAATTCAGAGCATCCAAACATGTAATTACCAGATGTATTCAAATGATTCTTAGCAAGAATGTCACAAGAAGGAATAGTATTGTGCAGTAGCTTCCATATGCACAAGAGATTCTTCATTGGTCAAGATAAGGACCAGAGAAATTTCCAAAAGGGATCTTGAGAGGAGTGAGTCGTTATCTGCCTACATATCTTGAAACAATCTTTTATTGAGTAAATCCCCGAGGCTTTTTTTGTCCCAAATGAACTTGTCAGGTTGATCAGTGAAGGAAATTGGGGTACTGAGAATAGCATTTTTCTATATGAAAAGGATATTATTGCGTCACGATAAAATTAGTCATTTTACTAATTTCAATGTTTTTGCTGCCTCGTTTTTTATGCATGCACAACAGATTGACAAGTCGTCTGTACTAAGCGAAGCCATCAATTACATGAAAAAACTCAAAGAACGAGTGAGTGAGTTAGAGGAACAGAACAAGAAGATATAAGATATGATAGCAAGTCATTATTAATGTCAAGCATAAAGAAGAAACCCTCATGCCACCTCCTCAACGCCAACGCTGATCATCATCATCAAGACACAATATTTTCTTCTGAAACAATGAGCTTTGATGATAAATGCTTCAGAATAATCAACGAAGCATTGCCTGAGGTTGAAGCATGAGTGTTACAAAACCAAGCTCTCATCGGAATCCTCTGTGAGAAGCACAAAAGTGTCATGCTTAAAAAAACCTTTTCCCCAAAATTATGTTTGTTTTCAACTTTTTAGGATTTGTTTAGTGAGTTTTATTAAAGACGAAAAATAGTATAATTCGGGAAAGGTGAAGCACTTTCTTTTTCGTGACATGAAGCACTTGTGGGATTTACAACAGCAATTTAATGTGGATTTTTCTTGGTTATGTGTGAAGGTTGAGAAACACAAAATAGCAGTGAAGGAAGTTGTGAAAAAGCTTCGATTGGCCCTTGGAAACCTCTTACAACCAGTAAAAGTGATCCCAGTTACACCATAATATATTTAAGTGGTAGAGAAATTTGAACTAGAAATTAGAAGGTGATATTATTATGCTTATTATTTCACTTTTGATGTTTTTTTTTTAAAGGGAGAGGCGCATTTTTTAAAGGGGTGGATTATAATATTTGCTTTAGTAGGACATAATTTGTGAGCAGATTTTGGTCTTAAATTAGAGATCACTTTTCATTTTATCTCTCATATTTATCATTTTAAGCTAATTTGTTTAACTTATAAATTGATATATAATCTAATATTACATATAAGTATTTTATAGAGGTCATCTCATATATGTTATAATTAAGTAATTCATCACTTTACTTCATTAATCTACTTAAATTAAATAGATAGGTCTTACAATGAAGATAATAAGAATATTACTTATATATTGAAGATTAATAGAGTCTAGAAAATATCTTATATTCAGAAACGGCTAAATAGTTCAACAGTCAATGCATATATATATAGACACACAATGGGACGATGCTGGTAATATAAATACTCCCTTGGGTCCTTAATTAATGTAGGACTTAGTTGGGGAGTTCATCTTAACCCTAAATATGAAACCTATGTATGTTTGTCAATCTTTTTAAATTTATTCTATTGATGCTCCTTCAACAAGAATCAAATAAGTGAGGGATGTAGGGAATTAAAGAAGATGATTAGGATGTTTTAGAAAAAATATGTCTTATTAACTAACTCAACTAATTTTATTAATTTAATCAAATTAGATAATTAAATCTTATATTAAGGATTGAAAAAATATATACAAGGTGAAAGTGGAGTGTGGGTGGTTTGGGGGGGGGGGGGGGTGACTCGTGTGACTCATGAGGGAGAGTACGAGGATCAACATGCAAGATTTT